>JARHVA010000362.1:5530000-5843060 GCA_037957365.1 Torreya grandis
TTTACAGTGTTTCTAGGAGCTTAGCAGAAGCTGCCATGTGTCATCTTCCATAGGAATCTCAAAAGGTATCTAAAGCTTTGCAAAACATGCCACGTGTCCCGTTAAAACTCAGCCAAGCATGACAAGTGTCTGTGTCTGCATTTCTAGTTTCTTATAAAGCTTATTTTGATAAGCTTCTCTCAGAGTTTCATGGAGGGCACCACGTGGAAACTGTGAAAGGTTTTAATATGTGTTTCTAAAAATTAGTATAAGTTGCCACTTGTCCTTTATAACTCAGTGGAAAAGTGGCCAAAAGCAAGTGGGAAAGACACAAAGGAACTACTAAGGAAGATGACAGGCCTACAGATGTCAAATTTAGGATGACCAACTAGCCGTTGGCTTTCAAATAATGATAGACCCAAACATGTCAAATTTATGGTAATTAAATAGCTATTGATCTTTGTAGGCTTAAGCATAGACCTGAATGCATTCAAAGACCTTCAAGGCAAAAAGAAGAACCATTAAGAGGAAGAACCAAAAGAACCAGAAAGGGGAAAAGATAGCTCGAGGGCTCAAATTGTAGCAGGAAAGAGGGAAGATTAGAAATATCTATGCAATGGTTATTCTAGTAGGTGGAACAATTCACCAGGTAGATATTTGAGCCTGCAAATATTGAAGGTGTAGCATGTTTGTCTCCTTTAGGGTAAAGGTGAGGTGGACAACTGCGTAGACACGAGGTGACAGACTAGATGACTTAGGCCCAAGAGAAGACATTCGAGATGAATCAACATGCCATAGTTAAGGTGGCCTCCCTATTCCAGCATGGCCATCTTTGACAAAATTGAAAGTGCATTCAATGCATTGAGTGTGGCATGGGCCGTTCCATGGAACAAAGCACCAAGCCTTTCTTGGCTGCTATATATTGTATTCTCTTATGTCATTTTAAGGTAGATCTTCCCATTACCAGAAGCAAAACTCTACCCAAATTGAAAGGCATTACTGAGACTTTGAGCTTAGATTGTTGTTCATATTTATTTGATTGAATGAGAAAGCAAGTTACTTGTAGACTTTGTGTTGTTATAGCTTGTGCTATTTTACTAAATTGGTCTTATGTCTATTTCCTAAGAGCATTATTGTTTATTTGATCTAGCAAGTAGAACTAGTGAAAGTAATTAGGAAGGTGTCCTGAAGCCAACTATGGAGAGACTTTGTGCCCCCAAAATTGTCTTTATTATGTGTTTGTTTTCTGTTCTTGTGTAAAGGACCTTGGGATGAATTTGTCTCCTCATTGTTCTTCGTGTTTCACTTTTAGGCAGTCAAGGTGGAGACTTTATGCTACATCTCAGTCTACTGGTTACTACACCATTGGTTACCAGTTACTTATCACTACCTGAAAGAACTCATATTGTTCCCTACAATAACACTTCTGAAAGAAGAGAAGTGCCTTTAGTGTTTTCACCAAGATTTTCTCCTTTATTTTTGAACATCATCTCTGAAAGAAGAGAGATGGATGGTGTATCCTACTCCTGAGTGTTATTTTCTACTTATATATATAGTATATAGCCCCTTCATACTTATAGGGAACCTCCCCTTGATGAGAGGAGAGATTTGACCCCTTTGGATGTGGTAAACCTGCAACTTAAGATGACCAATCTCCCTTACTGTGGATGATCAAACCTATTTTGCTCATCAGTACGCTGGTGAAAAAATATTCACCCAACAATTTTTTAGTGACTTCGTTGGGGATCAAAGTACAATATGAAGCCTCAAACTTTAGATTGAAGCAATCCCTACCCTTATCCATTATAGACTCTGGCGACTCCATTCTGTGTCTTACCCATTATCATTTTAGCCTTACCATCTTCCCCCATCTCCATTATCTTATTTGGTCTACAAAACCAGAACCACTTGGATAAAATGCACAATTCAAAGTCTCAAGTTTCAAGCTAAAGCAAGACCAGTCCCTTCCCATTTTTATCCTACAATCTGACAACTCTATGCTATACCAGAAGCTAGAGAGTTCAAGGTATTGTTGACCCTGTCTTTGAGTTGGTGTAGCAAAGAAACTTTGATTTGTTCTCTCCCCAACTTTAAGTTCAAAGATCCAAGAGTGTTCTTCATACCCATACCAGGTCACCAATACTAGGTAGAGCTTCTTTTTTTGCTATCACTAGAGCTTTACCAATACATACTTCACCCAAATTTGTTATTCCCCTTTTCCATAATCCCATCATGGTAGTTCAAGACCCCTGGGGTAACTCATTTGGTCCACTGAACCTTACTCCACCTCTGCATGAACTTCCATGTAGCTCAAAGAAAAATTTCCCCAAATTCTTTGGTGATGGGAGAGTTCATCTTGATGAACACATTACAGCCTTCAGCATAGCCTGTGGTGTGATAGGCATGGAATTTGAGGTGGCATTCAAGATTGTCATGAAAACACTACAAGGTGCTGCTACAGACTGGTTCTACCATCTGCATGTTAGGTTAGTGACTGACTGGGACACACTCAAAGCTAAATTTGAGGCTAGATTCAAGCCTACAAAATATGCACATGCCTTGTTGGGCCAGCTCACACAGATGAAGGAACCTCATGAACCTATGAGGGATTTCATTGCCTAGTTTGACAAGCTGAGGAACCGAATTCCTGCTATTACTCAGCCAACACCTAAAAACCTCAAATGCTTCTTCATCAACTCACAACTACCTGAAGTGAGTTTTTTGCTGAGACATGCTGGGCACATAGACTTTGAGGCTGATCAAGACTTGGCTACTGAAGTTGAAGATGACCTTATCTTGGTAGAAAAGATAAGGAGAGATCCAAATAGAGGTAAATCTTCTTCTTCCTCTGATTACTCACCTTCAGCCACCACTGATCCAATGGTGCAAAAGCTAGAAAATGAATTGTTGGCCCTACAAAAATTGGCACAAGGGATGTCATCTACTCTTTCATATAGATACATACCAAGGAGGAAATTCCCTAATCAGTCCTACCAAGGCAATGCTGCCAGGAATCAAGAATAGCCAAATTGTCTTCCTCCCCCACAAAGGAACCTTGCCCTTGAAGTGCCCCCAACCAACTCAGCAGTTGGATATCTAGAAACTGAACATGATTTCTCTTTTTAACCTAATTTTGATCAATAAAATGATGCTAATCTCTTCACTAAGGAAGAAGAAGAATTAGTTGGTAACTCCAAAATTGGTTTCCTAAATTATCAAGATGAACCCAAAAGTGAAGGTAAAGTAGATGAGGGATCATACACAGTGTTCACCCAGTCCAAGAACTAGTTAGCCCAACAAGCTAATAAAGAGAAGATAGAGGAGTGACCTCAACTAGCAATTTCAATTGCTAAGCGTGGAACCACTCTGCCTTTCTAGCCAAAGGACCTGGTGGTTGCTAAAAAAGTAAGTACCCCAAACATTTCTATACCTTCAACTTCAAATTCACAGGCCAGTCCTCCCCCTCCCAAAAACCAAAAGGATGAACTCCCATCCTTTCTTCCTAGTCCATTTCAGTCATTTGACATAATTGACCATGTCAAGAAAACTAAAATTTAAATTATTGAATTTGAATTCCTACAAGCCAACCCTGAGCAATTGGACAGGTTGGTGGAGTGTGTGAAGAATATAGCCATCCTTATAGGACAAGAGATTAGAAAGGTAACTCATGATCCCCCAAGGAACATGCCCATCCTAAATAATCTTGTCATTAATCCTCTTTCTTCCCCTGGGAAAGTAGATCCTTTCTATGTTTCCCTGTTGATAAACAGTCACAAGCTGAGCAACTGTATCATTGATTCCAGTGCATCTGACAATGTCATGCCTACCAAAGTGGTAGAGTCTCTTGGTCTCACACTAACCAAGACATTTGGGAGATGTTTCTCCATGGAGAACAAATAAGTGCCACTACTGGGGCAGATTAAGGATGCCTAATTTGTGTTTGTAGCATCCCCAAAAAAGAGAATCAAGATGATAGTCTTGGTGGCCGACGTCCCAGCCTCATATGGTATTCTACTAGGATGAAATTTTTGCAAGGATGTGGGTGGTGAGTTGAGCATGGACCTATCTGAAGCAAGGATCCCTGTCAAAGGTGTCATGAAGAGGCTACTCCCTAAAAAGGGGGCAAAATATGTTGTCACTCAGACATCAGCACCTAAAGCTCAAATTTTATTTGAGTCTTCAGGCAGGGGTAATTACTTCTTATCCACTGAGGATGTTCATGTTTTAATAGATGAAATTCTTGTAGGTGGTGATTCAAATATTGATTCAAGCAAAACATCAAAAGAATCGATAGGGTGTAGTATAGATGAAAAAGGATCTTCCCCTCTAATGAAGAAAAATTCGATAGAAGATCAATTTTTTATGATGTTTGGATCCATGAATTCGATGGCAGCAATTCCTCTACCAACCCTGGAGCTAGGATGGTGGAGATAAGGAGATATTCTTCCTCCTTCACATGAGTTTTAGTTCAGCAACACCAACAACACTGTCGAGCACAAATCTCTGTTCCTCAGGTTGAAGGCTGCTCAAGATAAAGGTGTCAAACTCCTTCACACTAAAGGAGATGTTGAACTGATGGTCTATCAGGAGTTTGATGCTGACAATCAAATCATGTGTTAGACCGAACCAGAAGAACAACAAGCTATGGTAGTGGACCATACTACTATGCACCAAAGTAAGAAAGAGGAACCCTTTGTTGAGAGAGCAAAGGTTTATGGTTTTTAGATTGGAGACCACGTCTTGCCATGGCACAAGAAGAGAGAACCAAAAGGAGTGCACAAGAAATGTGATTCCTGATGGAGAGTTCCATTCACCTGTCATTGATTCTAGGGACAAAATGGTTTCCTGCTAGTTTATTAGGATGGAATGCCATTTTCATTGTCTCACAATGGGCAGCATTTGAATCACTTTAATTATTGAAGTATCAGATAAGTTCACCTATACATATGTATATTTGTATAGTCTTTAGTTCTATTTTGTGATTTTATTTTTCATTTTCATTTTTGGCACCTTGATTTCTTTTTGGGTAGCGTGACTCCATAACCCAATGTCATACTTCAAGGCACTAGAGATTCTAGTTTCTACTCCCCTCAGTTGTTTCAAGTTTTCAACTGAAGGAAGTTCCCCAACTGGAGCCAGCTATTGTACCTTAAAAAATGTCACTCATTTTTGAGACAACATATGACTATTTTAGTCCTACACAGACCAAAATCCTCTCTTCCCTTTTTGAAAATGGTTCTGAGCATTCAAGTTCTTCATTTTTCCAAGCTTTTTAGAAACTACGGACTCCGCAGGCTCAAAATTATGGACTATATAGGTAGAGATTCTACGAACTCATTTCTATGGACTCCCCCAATTCTACCAACTTGAATCTATAAACTCTGCAAGAAAGAAATAGGTTCAATGGGTTTAATAGGTTCAAATGGTTCAAAGGAGGGCCTATAAGATCAGAAGCTGAATGCATCCAAAGGACCCTGAAGGGCAAGTTCCCTTTGGGAAAGATCGAACCTCAAAGTTAAGTGGAAGCTGCCAAGTGTCATCTACCGAGACACAATTTCTAGTAAGTTTCAAAGCAATGGAATGCACCACGTGTCCCATTATAACTTTGTGGAGTGTGACAAGTGTCAGCATCCGTAGCTTCTTTCCTTGTTTTGTAAGGACTGTGGTGGGCCCCAGGTAAGTGGATAAATTCAACGAAGCGTGACAAGTGTTTGCATCTGCATTTTGAGTTTCTTATAAGCTTCAAAGCTTCTTTCAACAAGCTTCTCTCAGAGTTCTGTAGAGGATGCCAAGTGCTGATGGCAGAAGGTTTTAATATTTTTTTTAGAAAGCAATGAAAGTCACCACATGTTCCTTACAAAGCTTGATGGAAGTTGACAAGTGTCAACTTCCATAGTTTCTTCCTTTTATTTTGATATTAAGTAAGGACCATGGTGGGCCCCAGGTGAGTTGTTAAAGTTAAGCAGAAGCTACTAGGTGTCATCTGTCGAGACACATTATAATTTGTTTCTCAAAGTAGCAGAACTTTGCCATGTGTCCCTTGTAATATAAATGGAGTGCAACAAGTGTCATCGTCCACATGAATCCAAATGAGTCCTAAATATTTCTATAGTGTTTTTAGGAGCTCAACGGAAGCCTCCATGTGTCATCTTCTGTAGGACTCTCAAAAGGTATATAAAGCTTTGTAGAACATGCCACGTGTCCTATTAAAACTTAGTAGAGCATGACAAGTGTCTGCATCTGCATTTCAATTTTCTTATAAAGCTTTTTTCAATAAGATTCTCTCAAAGTTCTATGGAGGGCACCACATGCAACTACAAAAGGTTTTAATATGTGTTTCTAAAAAGTAGCGGAAGTCACCACTTGTCCTTTATAACTCAGTGAAAAGCGACCAAAAGCAAGCGGGAAAGACACAAGGAACTACTAAGGAGGATGATAGGCTCACAAATGTCAAATTTAGGATGACCAACTAGTCGTTGGCTTTCAAATGATGATAGACCCAAACACATCAAATTTATGACAATGAAATAGCTGTTGATCTTTACAGGCTTAAGCACGGACCTGAATGCATTCAAAGACCTTTAGGGTGAAAAGAAGAACCCTCGAGAGGAAAAACCAAAAGAACCAGAAAGGGGAAAAGATAGCTCGAAGGCTCAAATTATAGTAAGAAAGAGGGAAGATTAGAAATATCTATGTAATAGTTATTCCAGTAGGTGGAATAGTTCACCAGGTAAATATTTGAGCCTACAAATATTGAAGGTGCAACCTATTTTTCTCCTTTGGGGTAAAGGTGAGGTGGACAACTGTGCAGACACCAGGTGACATACCGATGACTCAGGCCCAAGAGAAGACATTTGAGATGAATCAACATGCCACAGTTAAGGCAACTACCCTGTTCTAGCATGGCCATCTTTGACAAAACTAAAAGTGCATTTAATGCATTGAATGCAGAATGGGCCATTCCATGGAACAAAGTGCCAAGCCTTTCTTGCTTGTTATATATTGTATTCTCTTATGTCATTTTAAGGGAGATCTTCCCATTACCAGAAGCAAAACTCTACCCAAATTTAAAGGCATTACTAAGACTTTGAGCTCAGATTGTTGTTCATATTTATTTGATTGAATGAGAAAGCAAGTAACTTGCATACTTTGTGCTATTATAGCTTGTGCTATTTTAGGAAATTGTTCTTATGTCTATTTCCTAGGAGCATTCTTGTTTATTTGATCTAGCAAGCAAAACTAGTGAAAGTAATTAGGAAGGTGTCCTGAAGCTAACTGTGGAGAGATTTTGTGCCCCCACAATTACCTTTAGTGTGTGTTTGTTTTATGTTCCTATGTAAAGGACCTTAGGATGAATTTGTACCCTCATTATCCTTCGTGTTTCACTCTTGGGCAATTGAGGTGGAGACTTTGTGCTACATCTCAGTCTATTGGTTACTACGCCTTTGGTTACCAGTTACTTATCACTACTTGAAAGAACTCCTGTTGTTCCCTGCAAGAACACTTCTGAAAGAAAAGAAGTGCCTTCAGTGTTTTCACTAGGATTTTCTCCTTTGTTTGTGAACATCATCTCTGAAAGAAAAGAGATGGATGGTGTATCCTACCCTTGAGTGTTATTTTCTGCTTATATATATATATATATATATATATATATATATATATAGCCCCTAATTTTTATTTTCATACTTATAGGGAACCTCCCCTTAATGAGAGCAGAGATTTGTCCCCTTTAGATGTGGTAAACCTACAACTTTGGATGACCAATCTCCCTTGATGTGGATGATTAGACCTATTTTTCTCATCGGTAAGCTAGTGATAAAATATTCACCCAACAATGTGCACATAGCTCTACATGAACTGCAAGGGTGGGTCAGGGTTGGGTAGGTGGCATATCTATAGAATCACTCTGTGAAATCCTACTAAAATTTTTGAATGAGTGTATTGGTGAGTGAACTAAGAGCATGTAGAGTGTCAATCTCCATGACTTGTTAAACTACATAGGGGATCTCAGGATCAAGATAATTTTGGATACGGATCCACATAGACCAATTAGGTGCATGAAATGCACCTAGTTGATCCTACTTAGAGCCTTTTCCTCGACCTTAAAACTCACTAAAATCAAAATAATTAGGAATCTTGTTGAGGAAAAATGCACAATAGAGTTTCCTAAAAATATATAATAGGACTTCATGGTTATTACATGGTGGATAGTCAAATACCATCCACCATTGATCCCAAAAATTATCTGTGATTAAGTTATGTACACAATGATGGATAGGAAAATGTTTAGTGGTTATGAGAAATGGGGCATTAGTGGTTGGGTTGATGAATAGGGCACAAATGAAGGCTTTTGAATTTCTTTGTTATTAACCTAAAGTGCTAACAATTTGTCAGCATAATTTGCCCTAAAAGTATCCCTATATGAGGTCCATCTATCAATTTAACTCGTTATAGAGTTAATTTGATCTAACAAGGTCTCTAGGGAATCAACTAGTTATTGCTGTGGGGGTTGGTCAAAGTGGGATCCCTCATTTAGCCAATTAACTCTTCAATTTCAAGTTTATTTTCTGTAATGTTGTCAATCAGAATCTCTTGATTGCTAGGGGGTTTTGGGGAATTATAAGAGGGTTAGGTAGAAGGATAGGAGGAACAAGAAGGTTTTTTGGAGGGTTAAGATGAGGAGAAACAAGAGGGTTCTATGGAGGGTTAGCAGGATGGGCTATTAAAAAATAAATTACAATTAAAAACTAGGACTAAATAATGAACATAATGCAAAATTAGGGTTAAATAGGGAAGATTTCTATCACATACCTCTCCAATGTGGTGGCATCATCGATCAATAGGTTTGTGGGATGAATTTGGCAACTTTTTGGTACTCTCTAGTGTATTCCATGCAAAATGTGATCGTAGAAGCTAGAGGAAAGAAAGGAAACTCAAATACAAAATGAGGATTTTGCATTCAGGTTTTGTGTCTTATTTTTTTTATACATGAGTAACATGATCACATTATTAATGTGATTGTGTTATTGAAAATGACATAATGTGCTCATAATTATTCAATATAATGTGATTTTGATTGTTCAATATAACACAATCATGTTATATAATAATGTAATCATGTTATGGCTCTGTAATCATTGAGCCATAATTCAAATAACATGATTATGCTAATTAAATAATGTGATTGTGTTATTAATTAACACAATCACATTACCTAAAATGTCCACAAAATTGTCCCCCAACTCTGTGCACTTACCCATTAATATATTATATATTGATACAATAATATATTTTTATATTATATAATGATAATAATTAATATGTTTAATATATTAAATAATATCTTATATTATTAATAATAATTAATATTGTATTCCTAACTATGTAAAACCCTAAATAAATTATAACATAAATTCATTTTTCTCCCTCTAATAATATTAGTATTGTTAAGCACAGAGGAGAGTTGATTGTATGTGTGTGTGAGAGAGAGAGAGAGAAATATTACAATAAGGAAAAGAGTTATATCAAACCTAAACATGGTTTCAAGCCAAATGATTAGGTGAAAGATTCAGAAAGAAGGGACCAACCCATTCAAACTACATGCTAAGGGGGATGTCCTTAGCCTAAATGATGATCAAATTGAGGCAAAAAGACATGTCATTGTCCATTTTTATTTCACCATTTTGCTTCACCCCACAACTAGCTAGGAATCTCGCTTCTTTATTAGCTTCTAGGTAGTAATTGTGAGCTTACCAAATTATGAAAGAGTTCAAGAGGACCCAATAACTACGAAGGACATCATCAAACTTATAATCTATAGAAATCTTGTTCTTCAAAGTGGATAAAAATGATGTTCAAACAAAATCAGAAAGATGTGTCATTGTCCATCTTTATGTTGACATTTTTCTCCACTCCACAACTAACAAAAGAATTTCACTTCATTTTTAGCATCTAGGGAGCAATGGCAAGCCTCCCAAAATGTGAAAGAGTTCAAGAGGACCCAAAAACTACTAAGTATTATATCAAACTTCCAATTTGGGTAAATATTGTTCTTCAAAGTAGATAAGATCCCCATTGAATTAGTTTCAATGATCAGATTACTAATTCCACATTCTATAGCTATCTGAATGCTTGGGCAAGATTTAATTATTGGGGTGGGTTTAAATTTGTGCCACATTTTATAAAGATTATAGAGCATAAGGCCTTGTGAAGTGATAAATATCCCATTAACAGTGGTTCTAAAGGTAAAAGTTACATAAGAAGGGATATGATTTCATGTTATAGTCAAGTGAGGTTTCGTAAAGTGAAAGTGTAAATTTCTAGTTGTATTGCACTTGAAACTCATGACCATTAATCTTTCACATATTTTGTGCATAAATCATTAAGAAACAATAAAATGATATTCTTAGTGGAGATGATAATAAAAAATGCTCGGATGTGCATTCATTCATATGGTGTGGCAATGAGTTTTATAGGGAGGAGACATTTCAAATCATTGAAAGGGTTGTATTTTTTGTTTTGGTAAAGCAGGATTTTGTAAATTAGAAGAGTGTAAATTGATAGTCATACTTAATAGTTGTTGATTTGTATCACCCTTTATGCACAAAATAAGAAACAATAAGTTAAAAATTTTGGTGGAAGTAATGGTATAAAATGAGGTTATATATTCCTTCATATGATAATGCTATGACCAAGAGGAGACGTTATGTTTCACAGTGAGCTTGAGAAATAGTGAAGTGGTGGGGAAGGAAAAGGCCATATAGACCATGAGAGTGGTGAAATAAAATAAGGTGATTTAGGTGGTGATGGTGAGGTGCAATGATAAGGCATTATAGGTGGTTATGTTATATTTCTTGTAAAATTATTTTTTAGAATAGCTTTATTAAACAATAATGAATAAAATAATAATATAGTATTATATTATATGTTATTATTATATTATAGTATTAACATAATATATATCATACAAGATGTAATTTTATGTTTTTTTAGAGTGTGGTTTTATAAAGTTTAAGAGTGTACATTAGTATTCATACCTCTCTTGAAACCCATGACTGTTGTGCCCATATCACCTTTTGTACTATGAGCTACGTGAGGAGGAGACATTTTGTTTTCTGAAGAGATTGAGTAATGGAGAAGGGATAGGTAATAAAAAACATGAAAGTGGTGAAAATTTTCAAGCTGAGTTGGGTGGTGATGGTGAAGAGCAATGATAAGGCATTTCATGTGATATCAAACACCATAGAGCCCATACCATACACTAGCCCGGATTTAGTCTAGCTATTAGATTTACATGACTTACATACTCTTCAAAGAGGTATTTAGCTTACAAGGTGGTAACATATTTGATTAGTTTTTTTTTAGTGTTAAGGGTGGACAAAATCAGATATGAGCACTGATTTGATTACAATAGGGATCTACATTTGATGAGTGGCTCAAATCCGCATTATAATGATGTTTATGTGTGGACAATAATTGAGGTACTAGAGTCTATATTTTAGATTATGTTCATCTATGTTGCAAACATATTAACATCTAGAACAATTAAATTAGGGTTCATAACATACAAAAATTCCAAACTTAGATGCCTTGGGTTATGGCAAGGCGATAAAGAACATGCAAATGGTGAAATAATTTAATGTGCATTAGGTGGTGATTGTGAGTGGCAATGATAGGGTATTTCAAGTGATACCATATGCCAGGGGGCCTTTATTGTACACCAAACCTAGATTCAGGGTAGTGGTTGGATTTACATGACCTGCATCACCCATTGCAAAGGGGTCCATAGTTTGCAGGGTGGCGACATATTTGATTTGTCATTTTCTATTGTTGAGGTTGGACAAGGATGTCATGAGTGTTGATTTGATTGCAACAAGACTCCACATTTGATGTGAAACTTGAGTCAACAATGTAATGTCGCTACTCTGGAGACAAGACATTAAAGTTTTAGAGTATATCTTGTTGCTTCCATTTTTCCATGTTACCAATATATTTATCCCTAAAAAGAATAAATTACATCCTTTTAGCGTTGGAAAAATTACCATGATGAGTAAGACAGTTAGCATTGAAAGAATCCATACCATCAATGATAAAATTAAAATAGGACACTTGGCCATTACTTTACATTCAATGTTAATGGCACTATGTTAATGCTTTTATAATTTTCAAGGAGAAATGACAAAAGGTTGTACTTGTGGTTTGTATGTCTGACAAATATCCAATTAGTATTTATTTATTACTTAATGGATGATGTTCATAGTTGCCTAATCCTGAGTCTTTAGGAAGATTAATCCATTAATGTTTTTATTTTTGTTTTTGTTTTATTATTATTATTATTATTATTATTATTATTATTATTATTATTATTATTATTACTATTTATTTAGGTATATAATATTTATAAAATATAGTATTACTAATAATATATTAGATTATTATAATATATATTTTAATTATATATATTATATAATTATTTAACTATAATATTATATCATATAATATCTGACAATAAGAAGATATGAAAAGGGATAAGAGGCCAAGGGAGTATTATAAGCACTCTACACTCAATAATAGGTAATCACCCCTCTATATATATCTAGCACTCATGCCCTATATATCTACTTGGCAATCAATAGTAGGCAAGCAATATATCTATCCACCCCCAAAGTCTATAGTTTAATTGGTACCAATATCGTGTATATGATTATAATTTTATATGAGATCAAAAGTTATATCAATTCACACTCCCTCACTTTACACAAGCTCACTTTACAAAATCAAAAAATTACATCCATTTTGTTGATTAAATTATGATACAACTCCATGTCTAATGTGTGGTTCAATATCGCTAATGTGAGATAAGACATAGAGGTCCTATAGATTATGTTGTTGCTAACTTTAATCCATGTTACTAATATATTAACACCTGAAAACAAAAATAATATATCCCTTCTAGTGTTTCTTGCACCATCGGGACAATTGCTAGTAAGTATGTTTAAGAGACAAATCAATTTCTCAAAATTTCAATATCTTTATAGTGATGTTAAGGGAATTTGACAGTCTTTACAAACCTTATTCTTTTGCATGGCTTATAAGATCGTTCCATTTGGTTTTTTTTGAAAGAAATATATAAAATGTTTGTATGTTGGGGAGTATTATAGCATTTTTTTCATCATCTATAGATTAAAATTAAAATATGCTTAAAAGTGTTAAATATGTAAAGTCTAAAAATATAAAAATGTGAAAGAGAAAATTTCTAAGTTAAAAGTGTCTATATATTTTTAGAAAATATTTAATTTTCTTTTTAATTTTAATTTTAAATTAAATTGTCCTTTTGTTTTTGTTTTTTTGGTTGTACATAGGAATCAAGATTTAGTCTAGCGACTTGATGTTGTCTATTTTAACATAGAGCGACCCGATGTTATCTGTTTTAACATAGGGTGAGCTTCCTATTATAACCTTTGGCTAGTGTGAAGTGGTCCCTCACCATGCACCATGGGTAAGTAAAAAATTGAACTTACAACTATGACTACCTTTACAAATAACCAAGACCAAGTGAGATAATTCCAAAGCCTAATCCAAACTATCCTTTGGATAGAAACCTCCTTCCTAACTAAAAAGGAAGAGGCCATTCAAGTCTCAAAGACAAAAGACCATAATCAACATTATAAATCTTTAACCACACCTCCTGCACCTTTTTACCATCTCCATGCTAGGTGATGATGTTGTCTTTGTACAAGAAATTCTCTTTGCAGGGAGACACCACTTTCTTATGTCTTACTTCTTTCTCAAACAGGGGCTTCAAATCAATTTCAGCTTCTCCCATTTTGTCATCTCGTCCCCATATATCATGATCCCACCTTTCCTGCAAATCTTTAAAAAATATATTTTCTCAATATATAAAATATTGTACACTAAAAATTGTAGTGTAATTAATATAAGTAATAAAATGGTGATAAAGTGTCTTGTCATATCATCCACCAAAATACATCAAAGTATAAAAAATCCATAGATTTGTTAGAATGGATATGTGAAAGCTCAGAATGTTTATCTTCAATACAAAAAATGAATCATAACTATTGACATATTTGTAATCAATCAGAATGTTTGGTATAAAAATGAATCATGACTATTGGCATATTTGTAATCAATCAACAAGTTTGGATTGGAGATCTTACCACTTTGAGTAGGCAACAATCTGTATTTTTGACTGAAAATGTAAAATCTTCCCTCCAAACTTGATTCAGGTTATTGTTTATAAATCTAGTCCCTTTCATCTAAGACAAAACCAAAGTTAATATATTTAATATCATTTGCATGTCAAGAAAATAAGGGGGAAAAAAAGACTTAAAACTTCAACTTGATTACTCACAGTATAACATAAGGATCACTGCTCCTGACATCTCTAACTGCTAAATCACATCCCTTGACAACTCGCACTTTGAGAAGCCCTGTCATGGCTAACAAATATACAATGCTCTCCATTTCAAACTTTCCATATTTGTGGCATCTTATAAAGAGAATTCATAGATAGGCACATTTTATGTTTAATTTTTTAAGGAGGAATTAGAATTCATAGACCGCCATGTTTCATTTTTTATCTATATTTTTAAAGGATAAATTCAAATAAGGAATCCATTGTTTCATATAGTAGAAATGAAGAAAAAGAGAGAAGCTAATACAAATTTTTGTTTTTAAAATGTGCAATTATGTATGGAATAAAGTAGAAAAGAAGAGATGCTAAATTGGAATTTACAGAAAAAATGAATGATATCAACATGCATATCAAAATGATACTTATAACTCATAACATCAAGGCTACTTATTCATTAATATTATTTCCATTTAGTCAAAGTGTAACATGAAATTAATTATATTTTTTTTAAAGATAACACATTCCAATCATGTTAAATAACGTGTTTTTAAAAGGAAAGTTATATGTTTGAATTTTATATAAGATAAGGTATGTACGTTTAAGAAGAGTATGAGGTGATCCCATATATTATATAACGACGTGCATGATTTTTTTTAATTTTAAAATAAAATAAAATTATAAACTATTAAAAAAAAATTATAAAATGAAACTAAGCATCATTTTTATAAGTCTCACTATAAAAAAAACTACTTAACTCAAAACATAAATGGAATAGAATCAAGTAAGCATCACTTATTTGAGTTTCAGTGTATAGGAACTACTTAACTAAAAACATAAATGGATTAGAATCAAGTCACTTGCCCTAGCATGTAGAGGCTATAAGGCACCTACATGCTTTCTAAATAGGAGACACATTTAAATACTGGATTTAAATTTTGACCTCTTTTTAAAATTATAAATTATTCATCATTAAATTAATTTATATAAAATAATTGTATGTGAATACTTTAACAATAAGAATGGAGTAATTTATTATTTCAACATTGTTTAATTTTTATTTAATAAAAAATTTTGGTTTCAGAGTTATGAATAATCTATTATTTGAGTTTTTGTGTTAGGGTTTTGTCTAATCTAGTTTTGGGGTTTTTACGTTATTTTTTTTAGGCTTTTTATTTCATTTAGAATGAAATTATTTTTAAGATATTATTTGATCTATTTTGGTTTTTTATATTAAAATAATTTTATCCATACACAATTTTTATGCAAATCTTGAGCAATTATGTTGAGAGGGAAAGAAGCAAGATATATTGCAGATTAAGCTTGAGTAATAGAAAATGATGTGGAAGATTAGAAATATTTAGATCTCTACTGCCATAATGAAATGTTATGTAATCAAGCTCATATTCCTAATTGTTACAAGAAAACTTCTTTTGAGATGAACTACAGTGCACATGATAAGTTTTGGAAAACATAAAAATATTGTTTTGCCAAATACAATAATGTGTGTTTGTTAGAACCTACTTATGCATAGATTAATGTAGCAAATGAAATTATATATATATGTATGTATAATTAAAAGAAGATAGTAATATTGGATTGAAATAATAGAAGTACATTACAAATTATTATAGGTTTCTTTGTGGGGCAAACCTTTTTTTAACACGATTCAATATAAAATAGTTAATAAATAATCATTCTTTTTATACAAGTTCTCTATTTAAACTACTCTACTCAAGACAATTACTATTTCTCATATATTTGGGATGATTACAAATAGTAAATGGGTTGACTTATAAAGCATATGCATCCATTAATAACACCTAATATAAACTAAAAGAGTTAGGATGAAGGGGTTCTCACATGCCCTCCCCTTAATAAAACTTTGTCCTTAAAACTTGAGATGAGGAAATCAATGTTGTAACTATAATAGCAGTTCCCACATTGTATCTCATAGTTGAATGTTGCACCATTATACCATTTTTTTTATGATAACATAGTTGAAGAGCTGGAAAGAGTGCTTATCTAGGATAGACTCAGGTTCCAAGAGGATAGAGCCTTTAATTTTGAGTTTAGGGAGTGCCATTTGGGCTTGAAATGCTAATTAATGGACGTCATTCAAACATGAGACATGGAAAACATGATGGATCTTGATTGAGGAGGGAAACTCCAACTTGTATGCCATGAGACCAATCTTCTTGAGCACTTTATAAATACCATAAACCTTGGGTCCTAGTTTTTGATGACTATTCAGCTTCAAAGAGGTTTTTTATAAGGTTGTGGCTGGAGAAAACCATATCACCTATGTCGAAAGCCCATTTTGAGCAGTGTTGATCAATGTATTTCTTCATGCATTTTTGTGCTAGATGGAGCTTATCCTTAAGATTTTGAAGGATATTTCTATGTGTACTGGGTGTGGCATCGACTGTTTATACCTTGGAACTTCATGGAAATTATGTTTATAGAGAGGATGGTGGTTGACTATATAAGGCTTTATAACATGTCATCCTAGTGGTAGTGTGGTATGTGGATTTTTACAATCATTCAAAAACTGGTGACCATTTGATATAGTGAGTTTATTGATTGGAGGTAAAGTAATGCAAATAGGTCTCTGAGCATTTGTCGATGATTTTCATTTGAATATCTATTTGTGGATGGTAGGTAGAACTCATTTTAAGTTGGGTGCCATAACGGTGGAAATTTTCCTTCCATCAGTGACTAGTAAAAGTGGAATTATGGTAGTAAATGATTGAAACAAGTATCCCATGAAGACAAAATAAATTATTGAGAAAGATTTGGGAAATCGTGGAAGAGGTAAAAGGATGGGTGAGGGCACATAAATGGGCATAATTGGAGAAGGGGTCCACCACCACCAAAAACATTGATTTCCCTCCTAGCTTTAGTAGTCCTTCAAAGAAGTCATGGAAATATTAGACCATACCTGAATGAGAATAGGTAAGGGATGGAGCTTGCCTAGGGTCCAAAATATTTCCCCTTTATTGTGTTGAGAAGTCTCACATTCTACCACAAACTGTATGATGTAATGTTTAATGCCCTTCTAGAAAAAATCAGCAAACACTTTCATATGTTTTTAAAAAACTTGAGCGGCCACCTAATGGGGAGGCATCTAGTTCCAAAAAAAATTACTCTCATATTGCTTATTTCGACATAGTACCAGACTACCTCTCTACCGTAAATAATGACTATCCTAAGAGTAATTCATACAAGATGAAGGATTAGTGGTTACTTTTTAGATGAATCACTAAATTTTGGTGTCTTGGGACCATTCTTATTATACCTTTTACACCCACTTTAGAATGGGGAAGGAGAGTGCATACAAATTTTTCTATTCTTCATACTTGTGAGACAATGCATATGTGACAACATTGTCCTTAACTTTCTTGTAGGCAAACTCATAGTCATATTCCATTATTTTGGTTAACCACTTCTATTATTTAAGTGAAGATAATATTTTCTCCAATAAGTACTTGAGACTATGATGATCATTTTTGATGTAAAATTATGTCTCGATTAGGTATAGGTGTCACATATTGACTTCATAAAGGATGGGTAGAATTTACTTCTCATATGTGGAGCATGTGAAGCTTTTCCTTGTAAGGATATTTCTATTAGATGGAGGATTTGACCTTCTTACATTAGGACAAATCCTATGCCATTGCCTGAGGTATCACTGTCAATGACAAAGGGGTTGGAGAAGTTTGTCATAGCCAAAATTGGAGTAGTACACATTGCTTACTTGAAAATTTTGAAGGTTTTGATCATTGAATGGTAGTCAATGGAGCTATAATTTTTCCATAGTCTTGGATTAAATTTTTATAATATTTAATGAGGCCCAAAAATGTGTCAAGGCTCTTAAGTGTTTTGGGTTTAGGCCAATTTTAAATAGCCTCATTTTTTTTGGGATCTACTTTAACTCCTTCCTCAAAGACAATGTATCCTACATACTCAATTTCCTATTGGCCAAAATCACACTTTAACCATTTGGTACATAAGTGGTTATCAGAAAGGAGTTGGAAGGTTTATTCCAAATGCATCAAATGTTCCTCCTAGTATGGCTATAAATAAGGATGTCATCAAAGAATACCCAAATTAATTTATGGATAAATACCGAGAATATCTTATTCATTAAGCCATGAAATGTTGACAGATCATTGGTGAGGCTGAAGGGCATGGAGAAAAACTTAGTAAGAACATCATGAATTCAAAATGATTTGTTATGAACATTGTCTTTTGTGATGCATATTTTATGATAAATGGAGCTCATGTTGAGCTTTAAGAAGAAGTGGATTTCATGCAATTCATCCAATAACTCATCAATCACTAGAATGAGAAACTTTTCCTTGACTATGAGTTTATTTAGTGCTCTAAATTCAATACAATGGCTCCAAGACCCATCTTTTTTATGTAATTAAAATATGGTGGAAGAGTAAGGACTAATGTTGGGTCTAATGACTCCTACTTCCAACATTATTTACACCATTATTTTGATTATATTATTCCATATAAATGGGTATGAATAAGGATGTGTGGTTGGAGGTACACTACCTAGAATAATTTAGATGGCATTATCTTGTGACCTCTGTGGAGGAAACCTTTAGGTTCCTTAAATATAACTATATGCTTAGACAATTTTATTATAAGTCTAGTGGGTGGTTGGGATCAAATTATTTATTGAGATAGATGGTGTAAAGATGGGCAACAATCCCATGAGACCCATTTTTTAACAACTTATCCATATTATGAGAGTTAATGACACTTTTTGATCCTATATTGAGTCCTTTTAAGGTATGTTGTTGACACTTATTAGTGAATTGTATCCATAGTTCATAAAATTAAGATAGGATAGGACCTAATCTATGAAGCCATTGTGCTCCCAAAACTTTGTTGCAACCTCCTAGAGGTACAAAAAAAACTTGATTTCAAATTATAATCCCCCATTTGAATTCAAACATCTCATAATTTCCCTTACAAAGTAAGGTTCCACCATTGACTATCATGACTTCAAAACTTGAACATGGATACACAATAATTGATTTATATGGCTAGCCAAGGGTCAATGAAGTTATGCATGCTACTAGAATTGAAGATAAAAATATATCCAATAAACTAAAATGAGATAAATAATACTAACATAATCCTTAAGCTAATAAAATAAGAAAAGTGGCATCCACATAATATTTCACCTGGAAAAACACTTTTGGGTAAAAAACCCATCATAATAACTCTTTTATTGTATTAACTTGACCGTTTATAATATAATAATGTACTACCAAGTTCTCTTTTTCCCCTATTATATGTGTGAGTATATATAGGTAGATAAATAGGTAACTTTGAGTCAGTATTATAATACCATGGGTAAAAAACCTATGGTCCATGTAAAAATGACCCAAATACATGCCAATATGGTCCAAAAAAATTATTCTGGCTCCATAGTCTAGTAGAGTGTAATTCATGAAAAATATATAACACATTTCCAATGAGAATAAATGAGGATTATGAGGGGATGTTTTTTAAATTACCCCTTGATCTTCATTGTTTGAGGAATAGTGATGCTAGCAAATGCATGAACATAAATTTATGTTATGGGGTGATCCTCGATATCATGTTCTTCTTCATTATGTTCCTTTGGGGATTTTGGTGCATCTTTCCATTCGACAAACTCTATAAGTGACTATACATCAAGTAGGTATATTTTTTTATCCACACATCAATGGCTTGATGCAAATTTATCATCCTAGTTATAATATAATCCTTTTTTCAATTGGGCTCGTATCTCAGTCTCTATTAGTCATTTGATGGGTGTATTTCTTGGGTTTGGAAATTTTTTTTATTGTGGTCGCATAGAATTCTTGTGTAGGTGGTATTTGGGATACTTATGCTAAACTATGAACTATTCTTTAGCCAACTCAGTTAGCCAAATGGTTACCATCATATCTTGAGGTTTGAACATTTTCATCATAGTTCTAATATCTTATTTTAGTCTACTAATGACATAAGTCATTTGTCAAACCTTTTGTTCTGTTAAAGGATTCTTGAATTCCATCTTATATTCCCAAACATAACTAATCTACTACAATTTGATTAGGGCTTCTATGAAATCCTCATATTCACTTGGGCCAACACGAATTAATTGGACAAGTCATAAAATGTTGACCATGGTAGATTACCATTAACTTTTTCATACCATTGGAATAATTGGACAACTTATTTATCTAGGTATAAATAGGTTATGCATATATTATCTTGGAATGTGGTGTCATGTAAATGGAAATACTATTTTTCCCTGTAGATCCAAATAGTGGGATATTTACCCTAAAATTTAGGATAATCTAATTTAGGACTGCGTGGCATTCTTGTAGAATTGGAGCTGTGTTAAGAATTTTTACTCAGACTAGTCCACAAGTCACGACCACTTAGTTGATGAAGAGTGTCCATCATGCTTGTCTATTGGGCATTGATAATGGAGAGTAGGGATTTGAGGTCATCTCGTATGACATGTATTTATGTTAGAAGGTTAGCAAGTTGTGTCTTCATGTCCCTTGATTGGGTTAATTCCACCATATTGGGGGAAGAGGGTGGAGGCAGGTGTGGGGAATTCCTAGGTTTTATAAAAAGTGTTATTGGAGTTATATAAAAAAATAATAAACTCAATGAGATGATTATAGGCACCCAAATTTTGATTTTTTCTAATCTTTTTTTGGTAACAACTAACGAGTTAAATTCACCATGTCCATATAACTGTTTAGGAATAGTTTAACCCTTTATGGCTTATGTAGTTTTTGTAATATGCCAAAATAATCTAAAACATCTTGATTTTCATGTTTACTGTAAGTCCAATAAAAAATGATTGCAGACCTATGACTCCAAGAGTGTTAGGGTTGTGACATGGAAGGTTACTATAAGGTGTGTTAGGTCTTTAAGCTTGTAAATATACTTTACCTATTCATAAATAGTGTCAAACCAATATTTCATATCTATAACTACAGAGGATTGAATCATCTCTTAGCCCATTATCCCATCTCTAAGGTATAATGCAAGTAACTTCTTAAGGTTAGTTGTTTATCGGTGCATTACATAATATATATTTCCAAAGGCTTCCTATGGTGAAATAAAAACCCTGGGTGATTCTTATATATTGAAAGGTAAGTGGAAACTATTATTTATATACAACATTATCTCAAGGCAAGGTATTAGGAGGACATCCTTCACTTCACAAATAATAATGATCTAGTTTAGCCAAATATGATAGTTTTTTGTGAGTTGTAAAATTATCAAAACATCATTTTTATCCTAGAAAAAAATTACTTGCATGAAGAAAAAAATGATAGATTTGGAACAAAAATCTTAGTGCCACCACTTATATTACCACATTACAATCACCAAGATCCCAATTGTGTGTGGTGAGAGTATACAGTGGATAAACACCCAAAGTCCTAAACTATCAAAGTTACTACAAAACTTGGTCCTAGAAAGTGCTTTGATGCCATATGTTAGGAACCTACTTAAAAAATAATTAATATAACAACATAAATATAAAAAATACATATTAAACTGAAATAAGATAATATTATTGTATTGAAATAACAGAAGAACACTTCAAAATATCAGGATCCTCTTTGAGAGGCAACCTCCTTTGAGCAAAGTCAATACAAAATATTCAATAGAAGATCTTTCCTCTTACACAAGCTCTTTATTTAAACTAATCTACACAAGACAACTACTAATTCTTAAACATGTGGGATAATTAGGAATAATAAATGGGATCAATTACAAAGCATATAGCTCTAGACCTTTATTAATAACCCCTGATACAAACTAAAAGAGTTAGGACAAATGGGTCCTAATAGTGTTCAAACTGATTAGTTCAAATTTTATACCATATTTTTGTAGACACCTAAAACTAGCTATAAATGGCTTTCAACAAGACTTCAAACTGATTCCTACCAACCATTATAAATTAAGCCTAGGAATCAGTGAACATCTCAAATTTGTTTATGCATCATTCATCAAAGCTCAAAATCACATTGAGACATCCCTATTTAGGGTATCTTATTGTATGTAACAAAAACCTCTCACGAATTCAATTTGGCCTATAGACCTATTAAGTGGGGCACTTGCACACTTAAATCAAATATTGGAAATGCTAAAAGGCTAATCATATTTAATTAACAAAATAAACCAAATTAAATGCTTAGTTGAATTATCCATTTAAAATTAAAGAAATTCTTAAAAAAAAAATCAAAAATTCAAAATATCCTAGCCTTTCATCATTGCCTTTATGAGTTGTCAAGCTCTTTAAAAATATCATAAAATATCTCATTTTGGAGAGTCATGCCTATTAATTTCAAATCATAATTACTTGACAACTATTAACCCTATTGGATTTATATTTGACTCACCTAGGTTAGGTTTGGACCCATTCTAAGCCTTAACTCCACCCTAACTCACCTTGGGTGAGAGTTAAATCCTTAGGCTATAAATACAATGCCATGTCTCTTCATTTTCTGAGCTCTCATAAGCCAACATTATAATGCAAATTTGGAGAGAGACAAGCCATTTGATATAGTATTATAATGCCAAAATTACCTTGCAAGTAGTGTTATAATGCCAAAAGCTTGATCCATAACAACATCAAGCCACATCAAAGCCAATGGTGCCAAGGAAAGAAGGAGCCAACAAGCTTTATTTGCCAATGACTCTTTGATACATAAGCTGAGAAATCCACTCAATAAAGCATTTGGAGCTCCCAAGAAAGGTAAAGGATTTCATGTCTTTTATGTTTTAGTTGTGCTTTCATTTGTTTTTTGTTACTAAGCTCCCCCTAAGTTTTAGGCTAGGAGTGTAAGTGTTGGTGTGTTTTTATTACTTGAACTAACACTATACTAACCTCCCTTCTTGGATTCCTATGATCACAAGTGGCATGCTTGATGGGACACTAAAGCATCCCATACATGTGAGGAGATTAATATGTAGCTCTTAGTTTTTCTAATGAATGCTTGACAATCTTCAAAATGCAAGTTTTACTTTTGTTTTTCACATATTTTATTTTTTAGTGATACAAAAATTACACAGAGACCAATGTCAATTCCATCTAACTGAAGTTGATCATGTGGAAACTGATGTCAACCTCTATGTGCAGAATAGAGCATGGCAAAAATGTGTTTAAAAATGTTTTTCATGTTTGCTAGTTTTTGTTTTGTTTTTAAGGGCCTGAATATCATTTAGCTGACCATTTCATTATAAGATCTAGTGTTATTTTTTGGGTCTAAGTTCATTTGATAACCATATTTTTTGTGAAAAAATGTATTTATTTCTCTATGTTTTTTTAGGTCCAATGTCGACTGACATCGATTTCCCCTCAATGAACTGATGCTGATTTGTGTAGACTGACATCAATCCCTATGTGTATTGATGTCAATCTCTGAGACATAAAAATAGAGAAACTCAATAGAAAATCTTGAAATCTTGTTTTCTCATTCAGATTTGGGCTTCTAAGCAGGCAAAAATCCTCTAAAAATTACATGTCCTAAGTTATAAAAAGGCAAAAATTTGGAAGTGGTTAAGTCCTTAACATTTTGTTTGGTGCCTAAAAGGATATTAGTTATTTTTATTTTTTGTGAAGGTTTTTACAATTTTTTCAATTAAGGCCAAGGGGACAAATTTCATAAACATTTCACTTTAATGTAATAAAATAAGCACTCACAATTAGATATATACTCTTAAAAGTGTTTTGTTTTATGCTTGTTCTTTCGAAGTTGTCTACTTTTGCAAAATGATTGATGCCTGTATCCTCTCCCACCATCCCCTTTAGGGAACTTAGGTGACCAAAAGTGCTCATCCATTGCCTTAATTACTTTAGTCCAAAAGTGTGAAAATAACATCATTAAGGCTCTCCCCAAATCTGTACAGTTTGGGTGATTCAAATGCAACCTTAAAGTTTTTCAATTGTCATTTATTTTCATGCATTTTATCTTGTGAGTGGGATTTTATCACCTCCTCATGGGTTCTTTAGGGAAGCATTGACCTAGGAATTCATCTCTCGATATCGTTTAAACCCCACTCCATGGTGGGGTATACAAATTGAGTTAGAATTACTAGAACATTTGTTTGAGTGGTTAAACAAACTATGTTAGTAAGATACTACCTCAGACCGTAGGGGCAACTTAGACATTGCACTACATTAAGCAAGAGATGGACGTAGTGTTTGTGAAAAGGATAAGAAATTTTCATAATAAGCTAGTTGATGTGGATCCAAATAATGTGAGCATCTTTTGTGAGAACAACTCCACTTGTCATGGACATATTGTTGATGCAAGGCGAGTAGCCTAAAGTTCCTTGTTGTAGTACAAACTCTTGGGATAAGAGGGGGCCTAAAAACCCTAGTTTTTATGCACTTTTATTTTTAGATTAACACTTAAAATCCTTCAGAGAGAAATTATATTGATATAATATGATAGTATCATGCAACCTTGTCAGTTTTAGGATCTAGGATGTTACACTTGGGTATTTGTGTCTTTTTGTCCTTTATTACATGGTTTTTGAGTCTAAACTATTGGTTTGTTATACCATGTCAAAACAAGTATTTTTTATACATCACTTCATTGTTTGAGGAGGTGTTTCACCATTTATTTGACACCATACCTTTGCCTTAGTCTTTTAAACAAATCTTTGTATGTGTGTCACTTGATTGTAAAGGGTAGCATTACACTACCCAAATCATTTCAAGTTTTTGTTGTCTTTAAGTCTTGAAACAAACCATTGATTACATATTTATATAATGATAACATCATTATTATTCTCAAATTATTTCATAGACATGTTTACCTTGTGTCCAAATTCTAATTTTGAAACCAAAACCACATGTGTCTTTTGGATCTTTCCCTAGTACCATCACGCCATTCAATTTTGTCTAGCTTGTTGTTTGTTCAATGAAGCTTAGTTTCCTAAGTTGATTTTTTAATTAACCATGACAAGTTCAAATTTAAACATTGATTGATTTATGCCTATGCCTTATTTAATTTTGGCTTAAACAATGATCTTTCTCTTTTGGTTTATGCAACTTAGGTTGATTCTTTACCCAATTTGAAAACTATTATTTATGCCTTTATTTGAGAGAAAGAAATTATCTTCTGTATGCCCTTTGTTTCATGCCTTATAACAATTGACCAAGTCCATGTTTGAATTCAAGTGCCTAGTCTATGCCAGAGTGTTTCAGATTTGCTAGATTAAATATTTCACCCTTTTCTTTAAAGTCTAGTTTTTGTGCCTTGTTTTGCCTAAAGTCCTAGCATATGCCTATTTTGAGCCTAGAGTATGTGTTGCATTTTTTCAAAACACCTAGAAAATTTTGTTTACTTAGATTACACTTGTTTGAAACACTTTGTACCTAGATTTTGGCATGTTGGTTTTTATTCAGCCACTTTCCCTTTTATGTAGGACATTTAATGTTAGACATATGATGTCAGACTATTTTCAACCAAATTTTAACACAAGCTATTTTGGAGATATAACTCCACCTTTGACCAATTTAGACCAAGTTTGAACCTTTTATCCTTTAGACATTAATTTTAAGAGTTTGTAAAAATCTAGGCCTTTTGTAAAACATTCATCATTGATGTGGATATGTCTTGTCACACTCATAATAAAAACATTTACAATCCAAGTTATGATAGTATGGTCATACAAATTGACTTTATTTGAAAACCCTATGGAGAATAAGTGGTTTTTGAGATGGATGATTATCCTCCTTACAATCCTTAATTTGGGAACAAAGCCAAAATCCTTAAGAGTAGTATGTGGTGATACTTTTTCAGGCCATTTGACATATGATATTTATCATCTCACCGCTCATAGTGTTTGATCCCCTACCTATACTGTTAATCTTCCTTCATATTTCATGAGCTACTAAGCTCCACAACATATATGGATTACCATATCAAGACATCATCCTTTGGCTTATGACAATAAACACGCTTCACAATTCCCTACCATTTCTATACCAAGACCTCATCCTTTGACTTATGAAAGCAACCAATCTTTGCAATGCCCTACCATTTCTATATCAGGACCTCATCCTTTAGCTCATGATAATAACCATGCTTTGTAATGCCCTACCATTTCTATTCCTAAACCTCATCCTTTGGCTTGTATAAACAATCAAGCTTCGTAATGCCCTATCATTACCATTCTAAGCCATTCCATGTATGGTAACTCATTATCTTAACAAAGTTGTGTACCTAAAACTAGACAAGTCATAATTACCATCCTAGGCCATAAAACAATCTTTATTAAGCCTATCATTATCTAAATGCCAATCATTCTTCATCCATTTACAACCATTACCCACTTAAGAAAACCCATGCCAATTGTCCAACCACCACCAATCCAATCAGTACCTCTCCAACCAAACCAATCTTTTAAAGACCAAGATGTGTCAAAAACTAGTATTTTACATTTAATGGTAAACCAAGGCCAAGATAACCAACCAATCCATGATATTTTTGTTGAAAAAACCATTTATGATGAGTCAACCTATGATGAATCACCTTTTACTACTATACTTGTTGTCGAGGAGTCTCACGATAACAAGCCAGTCTTTGTTGAGTCATTTCATAATGTTTATAACCACCTTTTGGTAAATCATTACTTCGACCATATGCCTATTTTTAAATAGCCTTGAGGCTTTTGACAATTCAGTCTCTGAGGAATTATCTCTTGATATTTTTCCCATTGTTGAGGAGTCTCACATTGACAAACCAGTCCTTGTGGAGCCCATTATGTCATAATAGGACATTACTTGTCCAATACCAAACATTCAATAAAACATCATTGTAGTAGCCTCCACACCAGATGAAGAATCAAAATTAGATTCGATTCCTATTCTTGAACTGACATCAAATTTAACATCAAAATTAGAATTAACGTCAGTCTCAATGTTGGATTCAGAGTCCCTTGAGTTGGAATCAGTGTCAGAATTAGAATACATTAATGGATGTTACAATATTAGTTACGCATGACTTGTAGATCAATTTTAATACATTTATGATCCTTTCATAGTTTTTGAGGATGATTAGTTTAAATTTGACATAAGTTCTCCTAGTATCTTCTACGAGGATTATGTTGCCTCTTTCCATTCCATTATCATTCTACATGCCATTACCACTAACCAACATAACCATTATATTGACATTCCACCTCCCACAAGTGTTGATTGGACTAATAGAATCACACCTTGTTGAATTGCATCTATGGCAACATATCAATTGCAGACACCAAGGGGACCAAGACCACATTCATGTAGAAGAAGAACAATATCCTAGTGAAACTTTTTTGGAGGTGATATAAGACAATCAAATTCAAAAGTAAATGTTCCTTAGTGAAACATTATTGGATGTGCTATCGGACCATCAAGACAACTTCATTTGGGAAAACCTCATCGAGGCACTAATAGCTGAGCACAACAGTTCTTCACTACTTGATAAAGACATTATCAGAGATTAAATCAGTATAGTTGTAAACACTAGAATTATGCATCATAAGTCTCTTATGGTATGTGCATTGTGGTTGAGTTTAAATCCTAAAATAGGATAAGTCTAATATCCTAAAATATTTAAATAGGTTAAGTCTGAAATATGGTAGAACCCTCCAAACCCTATAATTTGCATCATAACTCCTAGAGGTCTAAAACCCCTCTCAAACATCTTGAAAGTATATACATAAAATATAACTTAAAGTATAAAGAATTAAATTTCTATATATAAATGTAAAATTATACTTAAATGTTTATTTTATGTATATACTACCTATTTCACCTATGGTAATTAATTTTACTAATTACCATTGTAATTATTTAATCACCTGCAATCATAAAATATCTAAACAAAATCCATTATAACAAAATAAATAATACCCGTAATAGCCCCTCTTGCAATATAAAACCCATGTAATAACTTTAGGTTACATTTTTTGAGCTTAGTACACGATTGAGAATAATTAAATCTCACCTAATCCTAATAAGGCAAATTAGTAACAATCTATCTACAATCAATGTCGATTCTTTCAGATTGATGTCGATTATATAAACTTGCACATTGCTCTTTATAAAGGACATGATTTTGATTGGAGAAACACTGATGAAATTCCCATTGCTTTTGTTACTAATTTTTCATGGAAGCTTCATTATTAAAAAAGTCCTTGTTATCCTTCAAGAAGCTTAGAATTCAACATATCCATATCAACCCATTGAAGGATGGTAGTGCAATCTAGGTAAGTTTATTTGTTTTTATTAGCATCTCTATTATTCTTCTCTATTCTATTTATTCTACCTTGTCATCTTCGATGAACATCCCTTTTATTCCTAGAACATCCTTAGCCATATAAAACCATATTATATCCTTTAATATCTCTCTTTAATCCCTTGCACTTAGATTTATATCCATCCATGAAGAATCGTCATTGATTCATTTGAATTAGTATCGATTCTATAGAATCACACTGATTGGACTCTATGTTTTTATTATTTTATTTTAGAACCTAAGCTTGTTTTAACAACTTGAATTAATCTTAATCAAAATATCTATATCTATTTATCTTATTTATCTTATTCATCTATCTTAAATAATATGTATGCATTTATCATGTCAAAATATCTTTAGCATGATCTATATATTTCATTTATCAGTATTATCCACTTAATTGTAAAAATAGTGAGCTGACATCCACTTGAGGAATTTCATAACTTCCTGAGACTGGTTCCTAACTAGGAAGCTCACTTATCTATCTATTAATCCATTTTGTCCAAGTTGTCTTCTTGTGTGCAAGGTATTCTTCCAAGATAAAAAAGTCCCCTCATTCACTAGACTCAAGCAGTTTGCAACCATCTCCACATATTTAGGTATTCTTCATAAACCCTGCATTTCTTTAAGTTTTTAGTAATTTAATTGATTTAAAATGAAAAATGAAAATAACTTCTAATCTACAACATAATCAAATGGTAGACACTTAGGCCCAAACAACAAAAAAATTTGGTGGTCTTATCGAGAGCATATTCAAAATTATTTGGCCCCATCACAACTAAAGTTATGTCTAATCCAGAATCAACAACATTGTGTGTGCCTAAAAATCCAAATCTTCATTTGTTTCCTAATCATTATACATTTCATTATGAACCAATATTTCATTTCCAACTTAGACCTATCATCCAATATTTCTCCATATTTACCATCCCCAACTGCACTTTCCTTTGTAGAGGCTATAAAGACACCTTGTCTCAACATCTAAAGGAAATAGAATCAACAACCAATGAAGATCACAAAAATATTATTGAAGTCCAAATCTACAATAGGTTCTTAACATAACAACTATTTAGAAGAGGTGTGGGCTACCAAATTACATGATTAATTATTTTAGTTGTATCATATGTTGATCAGGATGTGCATCTCCACATCATCAAGAACAATAGGAACATTAATCTTGGCCAAAAACATGTACCATACCTTTTCATTTACTATTTACCTCAGCCAAAAAAATTACCATGCATTTCCATTTATCATGTACCTTGCCATTTTAATTTGCAATTCCTCTTTCCATTGTTTCATACCCTCCCATTTACCTTACCTTATTACTTGGGGGCAACCCTCTTACCATTTTATCCAATTCTCATAACATCATTGTCCTAAACAATGCCATATCATATGCCATTTTACCATACCATCCTTATTAGACTAAAGCCCATTTTTAGCCATCCTACCCAAGCCTATTTTGATCTTGGTTCCTTTGGCTCTTCCCACACCTTTTGAGATGGGATTTCAATTCAGTTTTCCATAGTTTTAGAATTTTGTGTTTAAATGGCAGTCTATGAAAGTAGTGTGATAGTGGATCTAGAAAGTTTTTTTTCATTTATGTTTGATTGGTGTTACTGATTATAATTGCCTTTGGGAAAATCAATATTCCGCTTTGTGTTACTAATTATAACCACCTATGGGAAAATTAGTATCACATACCTATGTCATTGTTTCTTAATTATAACTGCTTATGAATAAATTAGAAACAACACCTTTTATCATGCATTGCCACATCACCTTGCCATTATTATTCTAATTTGCTTGGCCATTTACCTCATTTGGAGAACTTGTTGTGACCTAGATGGTTCTCACCACCTTTTATGTGTGAGCAGAGCTACTATGACTCAAAGTACTAATGGGACTATGTAGGCCATGCTCAATTCATGTTGAGGTCAGTTTAGTCCCCTTTTTCCATACACTATTGCCATTTTATGAGGAAACTAAACCAATGCTCTTGTCATTTTATGAGTGGTATCTTTTCAATATCTAATGATTTAAGACACTTGAAATTTTTAAAAACATTAAAAAATTTCAAAATCCAAAAAACATTTGTCATGTCTAAGCCTAGTCAATAATCCTCGATCCACCCTATTGGGGCAAATCCATCATTTGTATGCTTTCTATTATGTTTACTTTCAGGATTTTCTATGTGTTTATTTGTTTGCCTATTTGTTTGCTTTATTTTCCATGCCTTGAATCATTCTGTAAGTGTTCATTGGGTGATTCTTTATGCATTATTCTTGAGTCTATCCATATTCATACATCATCATTGTCATCATGGTTTTTATCATTGGTGCATCATTTTTAATTATTTATTAAGATCAAAAGTCAGTGATTATGCATATTTTGGCTAAATTATCATGGTTTTTTATATCATGATGCCTACCATCACATGCTATAGCAAAAATTAGCTCAAGACGTCTTATAAAATATAGAGCCATAAAAGTTTCTCCATGGTAAGCTTGGAAAAACCTTCCCACCCACCTTGATCAAATTAACCCATTGACCATTCTAATTATATCAATGCTAATAAGTACTAACATCTCTGCATTGGTAGATACAACCAAATCATTCACATTGATCAATTTGTATTATTCCAATCATCACTTTGCACATCCTCATGTCCTTGGTTATTTTTGGCTTCTTTAGTCATTAGACCATCGTATTTACATTTGAACTCATTCATCTTTAATCTATACAGTAGATTATATCCTTGAGTTATGCTTGCCAATATACCCTACTGGGGTTTAATCAAATATCATTTTTTATTCCAGGTCATCTTAATGATTATAACCACATGTGGGTAAATCATTATTTTTATTCATCCACCCTAACTTGGGCATATGTCAGTGCCACTGATTATAACCACCTTTGAGAAAATTAGTGTCTCAACTTTTGTTACTGATTATAACCACCGTTGGGAAAATCAATATAATTTTAATCAATGTATGTAAGAATTATCTTGATTAGATTAATCTCACTCATGGGTTAATTTCATTCTTATTTTATCCTATCCATGCTATTGATTATAACTACTTGTGGGAAAATCAGTCTCTTCAACCCCTTTCATATTTGTATTCCTATATTTTCCTCTTTTCAAGGAACCAATCACCGACCCTTTTCCAATCACTCCCTCGAGGGGGCATCTATAGTTCATCCATTACCGTTGAAGTCATGAGCATACATAACCTTTTCATTTTTTGAGAAGATGTTACTATGCCTATAACTTATAATGCCTTCCCAAATAGGGGCAAACTATAGACACCTAAAATTGACCACAACTGGCTTCCGATCAAACTTCAGACTGATTTCTACCAATCATTTCAAATTAAGCCTAGGAATCACTTAAAATCCCAAATTTTCTTGTGCATCATTCATCAAAGCTTAGAATTATGTTAAAGCATTATAATTAGGGTATTCTATTGTATAAAATAATAATCTCACACAGATTCATCCCTAATAACTTTATGATATCATAACAATTAATTTGACCTATGGACCTATTAAGTGGGGCACATGAACAAATATCAAATCTTGAAAATACTAAATGGATAATCAAAATTAATTAACAAGTTAAACCAAATTAAATGCCTAGTTGAATTATCCATTTGTAATTAATGAAAATCTAAAAAAGGAAATTCAAAAATTCAAAATGTCATAGCCTTTCATCATTGCTTGTATGAGTTGTCAAGCTCTTTCTATTTTGGAGAATCATGCCTAGTAATTACAAATCATAATTACTTGAAAACTATTAACTCTACTGGGGTTATATTTGACTCACATAGGTTAGGTTTGAATCCTTTCCAAGCCTTAACTCTACCCTAACTCACCTTGGGTGAGTGTTAAATCCTTAGGCTATAAAGATAATTTCATGTCTCTTTATTTTCTAAGCTCTCATAAGCCAAATTTATAATGAAAATTTGAAGAGAGACAAGCCATTTGATATAGTGTTATAATACCAAAATTATCTTGCAAGTAGTGTTATAATTCCAAAATATTGAGCCATAGTAACATCAAGCTACATCAAAGCCAATGGTGCCAAGGAGAGAAGGAGACACCAAGTTTCATTTGACAAAGAATCTTTGATAAAAAAGTTGAGTAAGCCACTCAACAAAGCATTTAGAGATCCCAAAGAAGCTAAAGGATTTTATATCTTTTATTTTTTAGTTGTGCTTTCATTTATCTGTTGTTACTAATCTCCTCTCAAGTTCTAGGCTAGGAGTGTAAGTGTTGGTGTGTTTTTATTTCAGTTTTTCTTACTTGAACTAACACTATAATAACCTTCCTTATTAGATTTTTATGATCACAAATCATTGAACTACCACTATACTATTGGTTTGTTATACCATGTCATAACAAATCTTGTTTATACATCACTCCTTTTTTTTAGGAGGCATTACACCATCCATTTGACACCATACCTTTGCTTTAGTCTTTTAAAAAAATCTTTGTGTCTGTGTAACTTGATTGGAAAGGGTAGTGTTATGCTGCCTAAATCATTTTGAGTTTTTATGGCTTTAAGTCTTGAAACAAATGATTGATTACATATTTAGAGTGAGATAATGTCATTACACTGATCAAATAAATTCATAGACTTGTTTATCTTGTGTCCAAATTTTAATTTCAAAACCAAAATCACATGTGTCTTTTGGATCCTTACCTAGTGTCGTTACGCCATTAAATTTTGTCTAGCTTATTATTTGTTCAAAGAAGCCTAATTTCCTAAGTTGAGTTTTTAATTAACCTTGACAAGTTCAAATTCAAACATTAATTGATTTATGTCTGTGCCTTATCTAATTTTGGCCTAGAAATCAATCTTTCTCTTTTGGGTTGTGCAACTTAGGTTGATTCTTTACCCAATGTTAAAACTATTATTTGTGCCTTTATTTGGGATAAATAGCTTATCTTCCGTATACCTTTTGTTTCATGCCTTATACCAATTGACCAAGTTCATGTTTGAATCTGAGTGCCTAGTCTATAACCAAGTGTTTTAGATTTGTTAGATTAAATCTATTTATTGTGCTAATCCATTTCATTTCCATTGGGGGTATGACCTTCCCTTTGCATATATCCTTGCTTGGGGGCACCACTCATTTATCATTTCATTAAGCCTTCGTGCGTAGATATTTACTTGGTTTATTGAATGATGCTTTTCATTGCTTTTACTTTGAAACTTTCTATGTTTATCTATTTATTTATTTGTTTGTGTGTTTAATTTTGCTATTGTGCCTCGATCAGTCTATATGTGTTCATTGGGTGATTATTTTCACATTATTATTGAGTCCATCCATATTCATACGACAATATTATCATTATAGTTTTTATCATTGGTGCATGTTTTCAATTGTTTATAGATTGGGAGTCAGTCCTTATGCACATTTTGGCTATGCTATCATGGTGTTTTTTTATCATGATACCTATCGTCACATGCTACAACAAAAATCATCTCAAAAAAATTTATAAGTAATGGAACTATAGAAGTTTCTCTTTGGTGATCTTAGTAAATCTTCCCACCCTCCTTGATTAATTAACACATTGACCATTCTAGTTATATTAGTGTTAATAAGGATGAGCATATCTGCATTAACAGATATGACCAAATCATTCACATCAATCAAATATTTTTTTTATTCATCTCTTTCATCACTTTGTGCATCCTTATATCCCTAGTTGTTTGTGGCTTTTTTAGGCATTAGACCATCTCATCTACATTTGTACCCGCTCATATTCAATCTTTGCAATATGTTAATCCTTGAGTTAGGCTTGCCAATCTAATGTTTTCGAGCATAATTAAATATCCTTTTTCTAATCTAGGTCATCTTAATGATTATAACCACCCATGGATAAATCATTATTTTACTCATCAACCCTAATTAGGGCATATGTCTATGCCACTGATTATAACTATTTTTGGGTAAATCAATGTTTCAATCTTTATTACTGATTGTAATCACCTTTGGACATAACAGTAATTTTTAAATCAATGAATGAAAGCATGTTATCAATTGGATTAATCTCACCTATGGGTTAATTTCATTATTCTTCTTGCATCTTTTCAAGGGACCCTCCATCAATCGTATGTGTCATCCACTCCCTCAAGGGGGCATCATTATAGGTTTCCCAAACATTATTTGGAGCTTCTTCTTTAATCATTTATTCTTTTTAGCCTAGTTCATTATTTGAGAAGATGTTAATTAGCCTACAACTTTCAACATCTTCCCAAATAGGGGCAAACTGTAGACACCTAAAACTGGCCACAACTGGGTTTCGATCGGACTTCAAACTGATTCCTACCAAGCATTACAAATTAAGCCTAGAAATCACTAAATATCTCAAATTTTCTTACACATCATTCATCAAAGCTCAGAATCACATTGAGATATCTCTAATTGGGGTATCCTATCATGTACAACAAAAACCTCTGATAGATTCATCTATAATCATCTTGTAGTATCACAATAGTCAATTTTGCCTATAGACCTATTAAGTAGGGCACTTGCACACGTAAATAAAATCTTAGAAATGCTAAAAGGCTAGTTAGAATTAATTAACAATCTAAACCAAATTAAATGCCTAGTTGAATTATCCATTTGAAATTAATAAAATTCTAAAAAAAGAAATTCAAAAGTTTAAAATATCCTAAACTTTCATCATTTCCTTTATGAGTTGTCAATCTCTTTAAAAATATCCTAAAATGACTCATTTTCGAGAGCCATGCCTAGTAATTACAAATAATAATTACTTGACAACTATTAACTCTACTAGGGTTATATTTGACTCATCTAGGTAAGGTTTGAACCCATTCCAAGCCTTAACTAGATAATGCCAAAAGTATCTTGTAAGTAGTGTTATAATGCCAAAATATTGAGCCATAGCAACATCAAGCCACATCAAAGCCAATGGTGCCAAGGAGAGAAGAAGCCAATAAGCTTCATTTGTCAAAGACTCTTTGATGCACAAGCTGAGCAAGCCACTCAACAAAACATTTGGAGCTCACAAGGAAGGTAAAGGATTTCATGTCTTTTATGTTTTAGTTGTTCTTTCATTTGTCTTTTGTTACTAAGCTCCCCCCAAGTTCTAGGCTAGGAGTGTAAGTGTTGGTATGGTTTTATTTGAGTTTTTCTTACTTGAACTAACACTATACTAACCTCACTTCTTGGATTCCTATTATCACAACTTCAAGTTTGTGCCAGAATAAGAATTTTTGAAAGGATGAAGTTATTTATTAGGCATGGTAAATCATTGACTAAACATTTTCCATAGATCAATTTTTTAACTATAACAATTTTATACCTAATTATCTTTAAAATGTATTAAGGTAACAACTAACATGATATTGTTATAGCAATTTAATACCTTATTATCTTTAAAGATGTAACAAGGTAACAACTCACATGTTATTTTTTGATGAGCTTCAAATAACCTATTAAATATAAAGTCATATTATAGATACATCTAATATTTTTGAAAATCCTTGAAACTTTGTCTAACAACTACATCTACCATGGCACTTGCACATCTACCAAAACGCTTGCAACTATAACATCGAACCAGAAAAAAAAACCTTCCATTATGTTTTGATGAATGTCTATGCTCTATTGAAAAGAGCTAAGTGCCACTAAAAAATACATTTACAATCAAAAGAATCCCAAACCAAATGACATCTCATAAAATGCCAAGGTAATAAGGTATGCACAAAATTAGTTTGTTGAAAAAGCCTTAACCTATTACATAACCTGTATAATCCATGATCCTTTTCTTTTTTAAAAAAAAAAATGTTACATAGCCTCTATAATCCCTAGTCATTTATTTCCCCTTCTTTATCACTTGTAAACATTTAAACTTTCCCCCTCCCACTTCCTCCTTTTATCATAGTGTAATCTTACATTAAAATTATTAACTTGTTTTAATTATTTGCTAGATATTATGATCAACAAGCTATATAATTATGCTCTGATTATTTTCTTTGTATATGTTTGACTAAGAATCCACTTTATTTCTCTTCTCAGTACATTTAAGATAAATTTGTTTCTCTAACTCTATATATATATATATATATATATATATATATATATATATATATATATATATATATATATATATATATATATATATTAATGTAAAATAAATTTGTTTCTTTAATCTTTTTTAAATACATTTTTAATATTAATATAGTTCATATGTTTAAAAAAAATTGTAACTTAAATTATTTATAGTAATGTAGAGAAGAGCTTAAAATGTTGCTACGTTAAATAGACTTAAATATTTAATATTTTTATATTAATTTATAGATAATCAACTTTTATATATGTACGTACTTACATTATCTTCACTCTCTTCATTGTGTTTTCATGTAACTTGTCAGTATGTTGGAGAATATTACATAATATTCTGTAATATTCTCTAACATAATGACAATTTACTTGCAATATTCTCTAACATACCAATAATTTACATGAAAATGTAATAAAAAGAGTGAAGATAATATACGTACGTATACGTATATGTGTGTGTGCACACACATATATCTTATTTTTATTTTATATATAAATTATTTATAGAAAATTTTATAATATTTTTAATATATCGATAATTTACGTGAAAATGTAATGAAGAGAATGATTATACTTTATAATATTCTCTAACATACTAATAATTTAAATGAAAATAATATTAAAATCACATTTATAAAGTCTAATGCCTTGCCTCCATTATTTCAAATTTTCCATATTAATGACCTTTGAGAAAGGCAACCCATGGACCCCCCATGTTTCATACTCAATCCTTTTAGGATGAATTCGAGTAAGAAAGGGAGAACTAGAACTAGTATCATATCAAAATGTCGGTTGATATCATATCATACTACTTTGTAGCCTCGTGTAAGGAATAACATGTAAAAGAAAAGATGCATTGCACTTACCTATATTATATTATTTAATCCAAAAAAAATAGAATGATATCTACGATTTCATAAATACTTATTTTTTAATTGTTTGGAAGGGATATTATCTTAATTTTATTTTCTATCATGTTTTTGATGAAAAAATGCATTTTTTTAATACAAAATATTTTTGTATATAATTTTCACAATTTATAAAAAAATTATTTACTGTAAATAATGTTTTTGGATATATTTATGATGTAATTCAAAAATATAATTATAAAATGTTGAAATGTATAATAATATAGATAAATATATAAGATATTTTTTTTAATGAAATAGAATTTATTATTGATATATATATAATAGCATATATGATTATTCAAAAAACAAAAAAGGTAGTCGAGAACACGTTACAGTACCACATTAGGTCATGTTTAGGAAACATGAAGAAACAACTTAAAAAACTAATAAACAAACTAGGTCCAACGTAGAAGAAGCTCTAATACATCAGCAAAGAGATAACTAAGCAACAGTAGTAAAGAGACCAACAACGAAAGGGTCATGATCATGAGGATCACCCCATCTGAAGCCTAATATATATTTCCCTTTAGCAACAAGGCCCCATCTAGAGCCGATGATATCTTGGTCACCTTCCTCTTGTTCTATATTATCATGCACATAGTGTCAGGGCGAGATAGCCAAAGAGAGCCGAAGGTAACCTTTGTCTGGCGGGGGTTAAAGTCTGCCACCCTGCAAACTCCTAAAAGGAAATCTCCACCTACGTTGCTCAACAGGAGGTGGAAAACCCCACTCCTAAGCCTGCTAAGAAGGAAGGACCAAAGATCCCCAACCTCCATGTTGAGTTGAGGGGGGTGAGTGGCACCTCTAAGGAGAACCAGTAGCACAAGATCATTTGCAGGAGTAGTTTCACTAATGACCACCATGAGGAGGTCCACTACCTCCTCAAGGAGTGGATTTTTAGGGTAGGGAGGGTGGTACATGGTGAACAACACATAAGGCATCCCCCTAGTGTCAGAGGATCTGGTAGAGGTAATTCAATTTCATTACCACCTTATTAGTTTGAACTTGAATCTACAAAATCACATTAGACACAATCATAGATTTATTATAAGTAGAAAACTAAATGTTGGAAAAATTAGTTGAAAATAACGTTGAATTTCATTCCTTCCATATCCAAAAAATAATTTTGATTTTTAAAGTATGCCAAACTTGGGTGAATTATGGTGGCATTTATGGGTTGTCTCCCAACAGAGTGTGAGATCAACTAAAGGGGGACAGGGGATGTGACTAGAAGAAGTCATGTATCCATGTCTAGGCACATTTGGCCTTCAAGCAATACCAAAAAAGGTGCATGATGGTCTCCAGGTGCCCAAAAAAAGGGCATATGGGTTGTATCACCCCCAATTGAACAATTCATCTACCTATAAGACTCCCTTGGTGGAGAAGACACTAATTGAAATAAGCTAGCTTTGGCTCCACACAAGTAGACCATAAATTTTGAAAGTGTCTCCCCCAAGTAATAAGGGAGGAATGTATGCTCCAAAAATCATTGAGCTTGCCCACCATAGGCAAATGGGGAGACAACCATTCATAACATTTTTGAGCAATGTAGTTTTGGAAAGGTGTGTCCACATACCACTTCTAGTCTTTACACCAAGGACAAGAGGAATTGACCATGATTTTGTGTAGGAAAGTTATAGGAATAGCTACCAAAATTTCCTCAAAAGACTCATTATTAGTAGATGAAATTTTGTATTTCACTTTGAATTCATCTCAAGGGAGATAAAAATGAATGGTTTTGTAAAATAAATCCTACACCGTATGAATGCCCTTACAATAGAATTTAAGAGCATGAATCTAGGGAACCTCAACAAGGGGAACTATATGCATATTGATAATGGTGGACCACCATATAGAATTTTGATTGATAGAGATATCATCTTGAAAACTAAATCCATTCTTTAACATCCAAGTTTTTACTTTTTCCTAGGATTTCCATATATTCTTGATAACAAAAGACCCCACAATTTTAACTAGAGCTGTAAAAGCGAGGAGATTGGCAAAACCCAAAAATTTCCAAGACACTCACCCATAAGGAAAGCCTTGGGTAATACAATATGAATGATCACCTTGTGGGCTTCATTGCCTTCAATGGCACGAATAATCCATTTCACACAAAGCATTGAGCCTTACTGAGAGACATTAATAAGGCCCATCCCACCTGCTTCCCAAGGAAGGCATCAATAATGCCAGGCCACTCAATGAAATCCTTTACCAATGGTGGGGTTATCCAAATAAAATTTCAAAGAATATTTTCAAGCTTTCTAACAGACTACTTAGAAGGCACCTAACAAGAATAATAGTACACACCAATGGCTATGAGCACTTTGGAACAAATTTGAAATTTACCAACCAATGAAAGGGGTTTGGTTATGCAATAAAGCAATGTTTTTCACCCTATCCACCATATACTTCCAAGTTATATAAGGTGAGGCCTATAAAGTGAAGGGGATGCTCGAGAATTTAAAGATCTCATCATGATAAAGTAACTTCTAATTGAAATGTGCCATCTAAGGGGGTGGAGGGAGGAAGGATTATTTGTAGCACTAGGTTTTTCACTATTGAATGGAAGAACCAAAAGTGAGACAAATTTCTCAAGACATAACATGGCATTAGAAACATTACCCTCATCCTTGATGAGAGTGAGTAAGGAATTATAGACACCCCATTCTATCCACAACTGGCTCCCGACCAGTCTTCAGATTGATTTATACCAAATAATGCAAATTAAGCCTAGAAATCACTAAATGTCCCAATTTCATTCATACATCATTCATTAGTGCTCAAAATCATGTTGAGGCATCCCTATTTAAGGTACTATCTCGTATACAACAAGAACCTCTCACATATTCATCCCCAATCACTTTGTAACCTAACAACTAGAAGTTTGGCCTATGGACCCATTAAGTGGGGCACTTAAAAATTCCTAAAAGAGCTAAAATAATAATCAAAGTGAATAAGCTAATTAAACTAAATTAAATGCTTAGCTAAATAATCTCCAATCACTTTATGACCTAACAACTGGAAGTTTGCCCTATGGACCCAAAAAGTGGGCACTTGAATAATTCCTAAAAGAGTTAAAATACTAATCAAAATGAATCAAATAATTAAAAAAAATTAAATTCTTAGCTAAATAATCTATTTTCAATCAATGAATATCTAAAAATGGAAATTCAAAAATTCAAAATATCAAACTTCTTCATTACTACTTTTGTGAGTTGTCAAACTTTCACAAAATATATAACAAATATCTAATTTGTGAGTCATGCCTATTAATTGAAAATCATAATTACATACCACCTCCTTAACTCAACTGGAGTTAGACTCAACTTACCTAGGTTTATTTTGAACTCATTCCATGCTTAACCTAACTCAACTTGGGTGAGAGTTAACTTTGGAGGCTATAAATAGAAGGTCTCACCCATTGATCTTTAAGCTCTTTTGATGTAAAGTTATTATGCTCAAATACAATAAAAATATTTTCTAGTGCAATGTTATTATGCCGAAATACCTCCATAAAGCTTCATTGTAGTGTTACCGTGCCGATTTCATAAGCCAAACCAAGGTGCCAAGGAGAGTTGGAGCAATGGATCTTCATTGACAAATATTTCTTGAGCACATAGCCAAGCAACCCAAATCAACAAGAGGTTTTGGAGCTACAAGGAAGATAAAAGTAATATTTCTTTTGTTTTCTAGTTGTGTTTTCATTTTGTGCGTGTTACCTATGCTCTCCCTAGAGTCTAGGATAGAGGTGTTAGTGTTTAGTGTGTTTGTTTTGATTTTCTTGACTAACACTATACTAATCTCCCCTCTATAGATTCCTTATTCATAGGAATCATCCATAAAGTGTCCATTGAGAAATTTTAGTGATTCCTCAGCAAGAAATGAAATTCCAAGAATAAGGCTTTGAGATTGGGCATTGGCAAGGAGATAGCCAAACCCCTCAGCACTAAGTACATAGAGAGATGGGGCTAGGGGAAACCAAGGGGAAACCTTTCTTAATTGATCTAAAAAGGGTAAATTTTTTTTAGATAAATCCATTAATGGAGATGAAAGTTGAAGCATCAACAAATAACATGCAAACCAATTGCAAGAAAGAGGGACCAAAACTTAGGGCTTACAACATAGTCTAGATAAACAACCATTCTATGTAGTTGTAAGCTTTCTAAAAATAAATCTTAATGAACAAGACCTACTAGTGAGAATAGTGAGCCCATTTTATGCCTTCCCACATAACAATGACATTATCCAGGATATAGTGGCCTTGTATGAACCCAATCTACTTAGGTTAAATAACCACAAGAAGAATATGGTAGAGGTGAAGTGTTAAAGCCTTGATGATAATTTCTTAGGAAATATTGAGTAGGGTGATAGGTCTCTAATTTCAAATTAACTAAAGGTCACCAAATTTTTAAATAAACATGATGTGCCCTTTGTTGATGCTTGGGACTAAGGATTGATTTTAGAAGGCCTCAAGGTGGACTTAGAATAGGTCGACCTAACAATATCCCATAACTTTTTGTAAAATTTGCAAGGGAACCCATCACATTCAGGTTATTTGTCATTGGAAATTTACATAACCACTTCATATAAATCCTCAATAGATAGTTTTCTATCATAGGCAACCATTTGAGCAAAAGTGACTTTGATCAGGATAACCAACAAACATTGGTCCAGAGCTTATTACACTCAAAAGAGGGAGCCTAAGATATGAACACTTATTGGTAGTGATTAATAAATTCTTGGACAATATCTAGAGTTTCAATATAGTAATGGGCACCTTCTTGGATGTCTTTGATCTACTAGGTTGAGGAATTAGACTTGAGCATATGAAATAACTCCTTTGAGACTATATCCCTCACTTTGAGCTAGTGTAGGTGGGCATGGAGTTGGGCTACACGGGCATTGTACTTGTATACAATTTAAATTTTTTACCATAATCTAGCCACCTATAATTTTAGAGTGTCATTAAAGGGGTGTTTTTCAAGAGCCACCACTACATGGATCAACTCTAAAGAGGTGTTCAAGCAAGATTATCATCGAATCTTGACTAGCTAGTAGCCATAGATCTGAAGAAATCTAGTCATTTGATTAAATGCATCTACCCACCATTAGATCCATACTGACTACTAAGTTAATCAAGGTACAAGGTTTTAAACCCACTTAATATTGACCATGGTAGGGTTGTGATTCAAAAAGGTCATGTTTAGAAAGAATTGGGTTTTTTAAATTTTGGGCTTTTTGAATTTCCAAATAATATGGAAGTAGATCAACGAGTGGTTGGATTAAACAAAATATGTCATAGTTTCCACCAAGATGGAGAAGGTATTATCAAAAGTGAAGTATTGTTGCATGGAAACCATTACCCGATCAAGCTACTTTAGCATATGATCAACACAACTTCAAAGATTTATCTAGGTGTAGAAAACTTTAGATGTGGGATGACAGTTGATATTAGGGTCATAAAACCCAAATTTATTTCTCATAAAAATCCATGCTTCTCTTATGCTAATGGTCCAATGCATGGTAAGGGTGCCTATATTATCAACATTTTACTCCAACATACTAAAGTCACTGCAAATAGCCTAGTGGGCATCAGGTAGTGAGTTGGAAATCCATCACCATAGGGTCATTCTTTCATGCACATCAATGGGAACATAAACATTAAAGATACCAAAATAAGGATTCTCAATATTAAATAGGGCCCAAATGACATGATGTAAAGGGTCATTTCTAAAATACACCCCAAGTGTGGCCACCACTTCAGGGTAATAAAGGTCATAAGGCCTCCACAACATACATCTTGATTATTAGTCAGAACTATGTTGTCAATCCAAATAAAATTATGGATAGCACAGAGGAGAAAACCCATTACCTTAATTTCTTGAAGGTAGAGAATGTTCATGTCTGTAAACTTTTTTCCAAAATATCTCATCACATACTTTTGAGTTGGGTCTGTGAGACCCTAAACATTCCATAAATAAAACTTCATAGATTATAGGTGTCAAGAGACATATCCTCGACATCAAGCCCTTAAAGGGCTTCATATCTATTCTTCAGAAATTACTTCATGTTAGAAAGAAGAAATGCTAGACACTAGGCAAATTCAACCACATACTCCACCTCCTTGGAAGAGTATTGATAAGTAGGACTATGAGAGTAAGGTTGATAACCTTAGGAAGGACTGCATGAGTGCTTTATTATGCCTGAATGGGAGAGTAGTGGAAGAGAAAAATTATCAGAAGCATATTCTAAAGAAACTTGATAACTAGAAAAAACATTCGTCGCTAAAGGGGTGTGAAAATTATGGTTTGGATAAATTCACCTTAGCATGCACATGCTCTTTAGTGGGATGAAAAATATATTAATTAATATATACAATATAATAGGTTGATGAGATGTGGGTGAGTTGGTAAAGTGGTTTGGTTGTTACAAGTCCCACCTAGGTTCAAATCTCACTATGCATGTGATGTTAGTTGTGGTCGTTGGTGTATTTTTGAGGTCGATCATGGCCATTGGTGGTATTCTCGAGGTTGGTTTTGGCCATTGGTGGTATTCTAATGATTAATCACTTGGGAATCTAGGCCCCCATTGTGTCCTAGACTGGTTTGTAGTTTCGGTCGAAAGCGATTACCAATATATATATATATATATATATATATATATATATGAATAAAATAAAATAATATTTATATTTATATTTATAAATAAAATTTATATATATTACAAATAATATATATTATATATAATATAATTATTTGTAATATATAAATTTATAAATATAAATATTATTTTCTTTTATTCATATATATATATCACACACACACACACACACTATATAGTTAATTAGTGCATAAATTATGTCACTTCATTTTGTAGAATTAGGGGATAAGTCAAAAATAGTTCGACTTAATTGGTGGCACAACTCGACACTGCTAAAAATCTTTAGTGTTATCGGCTTCATGCCAACTTTGCACCAGGAAAATTAACATAAAATTGTAACTTTTGGGGGGGAAACACATCCAAAAACATCATTTTTTACATGAATCCAACATAAATGGGAGTGTCAATTACTACAATTGTAGTAGTGTATGACACATGGAAAAGGAGGTGTAGAATAATTTTCATAGAGAAAGAATTTTCAATAGAGGACATGATTCCCAACCCTAAAATTATAATATTGAAAAGTATATTACTTACATTCAGGGGAATTGAAAGGGTCCCAAAGCTAAAGTTATTCTCTTTAAATGGCCCCTTGTGAAGATACCTTGAGATAAAGGGATTGTGGTGAATAAGGTCGAAAGGTTTAGTTAATAAACTAAACTTTGATGGATCCTCTTCAAGCAATCTTGACATGGCCAACACCAGTACAATTTTGAGAAACTTGACTAACAATTATTGATGCCTTTGCCATTGGCTTGGAAAAGGTAATAAATAATGAAGGAAAAGGAAGGTCTCAAATTGGCTATCAGTTTTTGAATTCAATGTCTTCACATTGAATGTGACTCTCTCATAAATTCATGATCTCCAACAAAATTTACAACATGATATGGTGTCCACTCCCATGCATGATTGATGATATCACCAAAATATCGAGTAAAATTTTATGACCCATTGCATCAGGGTGGAAAACACCATTAGTAGTAAGCGGGGACATGATGGCACTATATGAAGCACAACAACAATGATCCTATAGAATTTAAACATGAATATAAAATTTAATGACAACATAGTGAATAATTTAATTTCAAATTTTAGCTCATCTATGAGCTATGTATGTAGAAGTCGTGGAGTCAATTATGCATTAGGCTTCTAAATGTGATAAAAATATATTTATATTAGACAATGCTTTTATATATTTAAATTTATACATTTAAAAAAAAATTGGGTGGGATTTTATTCTTCTGTGTTTTAAGTCATCTCAAAGTGATTTCCATTGGCCATTACACTGATTATATGTATATATTCATCTCAAAATGATCTCCATTAGTCATTACACTAATTATATGTTTATATCTTAACTTAAACTTTTAATACATATAAATTTTAGTAAAAATTTCCAAATTTATTGTTCAAGTAAACATGTATAAGGATATAGGGTTATAATTATCTTGTTTATGCATTGTTAAATTTATTATTGTAATTTGAACCTTCCAACATAATTCTAAAATTATTTGTATATTAGATCATAATAATAGGAATGTATGAACACTCCTAGTGATGTCTTAGGATTTATGGACATTCTTGAAAATTGAATGTTACCCATAAAATAAACTTATAACAATGTTCACCTAATTTTGCTCTTTCATCTTTTGCCCTAATTTCATGTTTTGACTCATGCCCTCTTGAACTTTATAAATATGAAATGAACAAGGATTTGGTTTATAGGTCTGCATGTTAGGGTTAGACATTATCACTAAATATCACTACCCATTCTAATTTTTAAAACCCCACAATGGTGACAAAGAAGTTGATCAAAAAAATATCATAACAAAATATGCTCGATTAAAATGCTTCAAGAGTGCTCCAATAATTATTCATGTTAATGATTAGATTACACTTGAGATTACTTGAAGATCAAATGATCTTAATCACTTTTTTATTTATGAATGAGTTTAATTCAAACTTTGGTAAGATTCACACGCATGTTAAATTCCAATGCATAAAAAAGGGAACTATATAAAGTGTGGATTATCCCATCCATTCAAAATGGAGGCACAAGCAATGGGTGAATGATTGTATGGATGATTGTGATATAGGTGTGAGGTATATATGAAAGGTATTGACATGGGATGGGGAAATTACAAAATGGATTTAGAGTTTAGGATGAAGTTGAATGAAAGAGGGTTTCATGCTAAAGAAGCCATCATAATGGTGGAATAATGCAAAATTTAGACTCATCACCTAAAATTTGACAAATGTGTCATTCATGTTTAAAATAAAACTAAATAAATTTTAAGAAGCTATTTTTAGGAGTCTAATTTTTTTGTGAAAAAAAAGTGCATGCTTAGCCCCAAAATAGGTCATGGTGTGAGCATACACCTAGAACATATATATATATATATATATATCACTAAGAAGCTAAGTCTCTAAAAATTGTTATGATATGTCTTAGAACCTATAAAACCAAACTTACCTTTCCTTCAATGACATATTAAAAAAATTAGGATGTCATAACCCATACAATGTAAGTGTAAAATCAAATCTCCTATGATATTGATGAAAATTATCATCACTGTCATCCTCATGGGGTATAATATGATGAGTACCCATAACACTAGACCCTCCCCACTCCAAGTGATAAATTTTGAACTCGCTATATGACTACTCACTCCTCTCAAGATGTGTAACAGGATCAAGAGGTATGAGACCTCAACCTATAACATATCCTAGAGCCCCTTAATCATTAACCCTTGTATTGGCCATCTCTTTAATAATATCTAAAAATGGTGCTACATAGTCTACATGAGGGGATGCCATAGTTGTTTCTTGACCATACCCATAATATTGTAACTATTAGATCTATGGATTTAGATCATTATTCCTCTATGATTATTGAAATAAGGTGGATCACAAAGTAACTAAAAACTAAAATAATGGGGTATAATTCCCAACAAGAGGAAATAGGTCCTCAAAGGGACCCATCATGTCTTGAATATCCTGCATGAGAATGTGAGTACTGTCATTGACAATATTAATCCATATAGTCAAAACCATTAAAAATTAAAAGTTTACAAGTAATTATCATTATATACCTCATAATTAAATAAAAACATTATAAATAAAACAACACATGATAACACAAATTAGGCACTTACTAGGATCTTTGGGTGCCACCCATATAAAGGGATCCAATGCTAAGACTATCTACCATCACCTCCCTCTCCTATGGTGGTCCACCATTATCAAGGGGTACATGACCCCTTGTGGGGACATAAACACCAACCATGCCAACTCCTCTATGGGGAATAACAATCGTACTCATAATAATGCAAAATATTGCATGTATTGCTCAACTACACCTACATCATCTAGAATAGGCTCCACAAATGTCAACTTCATAGACCCATATGGATTCCTCTCTCTCTCTCAATATTAGCCTCACTAAGTAAATTTTTCTCTCTATCTTGGGGGATGCTCTAATATAACAACTAAATGTAAAGGTCCTCAGTGGAATATCCTATCAAACACCAAATTATCATGTCACATGCTCATATTAAAACCACTCAAGAGTACGATGGTGATCAATAAGCCATCAACTAACTCAAATATGTTATAGCATAAAACCATTATCTGACCATCATTTTTGTAGATGAAAATGTCTCCATATAACACTATCTTCATGTAATAAATCAATCCCCTCATGAAAGAGATTGATTTTGTGTGGTCCTACTTGATGGCCGCAACTATGAACACATCTCACCACTTAGGTTTTTCCCTTAGTCTACGAGGAATAAGGTACTATAGAAAATCAAATGATTCCAATATGTTTATACCCCCATAATTGTAATATTATTGTGGAAACTAACCCTGTAAAGTTACACTCAATTGTGAATCGATACAAGTCATGGTACAAATGGTGTTGAGTTGTGGAGCTAAAAGCTTTACTAATGAGCTAATGTGGAAGTTTTTGGGCTTACATAGTAACCGACATCGGTCAAAACCAACTGACATCGGTTAGGGGTCGATTGGCATCGGTCATAACCAACTGACATCGGTTAGAGGTCAGCCGGCATTAGTCATCTCCAGACTGACACCGACTTCTATGCATTTCCAGCTTTTCTATTTTTAGAAGAACAGATTTGAGCCTTTGATTTAGAGGTGGATCTAAGGGTGGTGAATGCATGGCTCATGAACCCTAGTTTTGTAGTATACTATATAGTAGGGTTAGATCCTCATAGCATGTAGACAATTCAGTAATTGAGTTGATTGTAATTGATAGAGAGAGAGAGAGAACTCTTGAGGGAGAATTATTGTACATCTGTGAGGTGTGAGGAGAGAGAGATTTCTTCATTGTATTTCCTTCTAGAAGAGTTTAATACATATTGGTTGTTTCTTGTATCCCCTATTATTTGATGTTTCTGATTTCTAGTTACTTATTACTTTTGGTTTCAATTCTGTGTTTAGTTGCTTATACAAAAGTAATCAATTGTACTCTAAGATCCTAACAATTGGTATCAGAGCGTGTTAGTGTTCGTTGATTAAAAAATTCACTCACAGGGGCTTCTGATTGAGTGGGAGCAAAGAAATGGCAGAAGAAAGTAAACTAAGAATGGAGAAATTCAATGGCAAGAATTATCAATTATGGAGGATGCAGATTGAAGATTATCTGTATCAGAAATATCTGTATTTACCATTGGGTGGGGTTTCAAGGAAGCCCACAGATATGGAAGATGAAGAATGGAATGTTCTTGATAGAAAGGCTCTTGGATCTATAAGGTTGAGCCTGATAGCTTCTATGTTTTCCAACTTATCATAGGCAAAGACAATGGTACAGTTAATGGATACTTTGGCAAATTTATATGAAAAACCCTTAGCTTCGAATAAGATATATCTTATGAAGCAATTATTTTATTTGCAAATGCAAGAAGGTGGATCTGTATCTAGTCATCTTAATGATTTCCATACAATAGTAAATCAGTTAAATTCAGTCAAAATAGTTTTTGATGATGAAATTAAGGCTCTCTTAATCTTATGCTCTTTACCTGAAAGTTGGCATAGTTTGGTAATGGCAGTTAGTAATACTGCATCTGCTTCAAATATCTTGAAATTTGATGATGTTGTTAGTGTAATCTTGAATGAATAAATTCGTAGGGAAAGCACAGGGGAAACATCAGGTAATGCTTTAAGTGTTGAAATCAGGGGAAGGCAAAGAGAGAAGGGAAAGCAAGGGAAATCAAGGTCAAAGATGAGAAGTAGATCCAAATCTAGAAATGGAAGAATAACCTGCTAGAATTATGGAAAGAAAGGGCATGCAAAGAAAGATTGTTGGTTGAAGGATAACAAAGAAAATCAGCATGAAGGTAATAAAGAAGCAAAAGTTGCAGGTATTGTTGCACAAGATGCTCTTATATTTTCTTTGGATAATAAAGTAGAATCATGGGTTTTAGATTATGGTGCCTCTTTCCATGCAACCCCAAATAGAGATTTTTTCAATGATTATGTCCATAGAGATTTTGGAAAAGTTTATTTAGGGGATGATGAGCCTTGTAAAATTGTTGGCAAAGGCAAAGTGCAGCTGAAATTGCAGAATGGCAACACATGGGTGTTGAAGGATGTCATGCATGTACCCATCTTGAAGAGGAATCTCATTTATATAGAAAAGTTGGGTGATGAGGATTGCACAATAACTCTCACAGCTAAATTTTGGAAAGTTTCCAAGGGTGCACTTGTATTAGCCAAAGGTAAGAGAGTAGGTACACTTTATCTATCTACTTGTATTACTGATTATTCTCCTTCTATTTTATTTACTTTAGATGTAGATGCAAAGTTGTGGCACTATAGGCTTGGTCACATGAGTGAGAAGGGAATGAATGTTCTTAAGTCAAAAGGTAAGCTTTCAGATTTGAAAAGAATAGATCTAGATTTCTGTGAGCATTGTATTTTTGGGAAACAAAAGAAAGTGAGGTTTCTCAAAACTGGGTCAACAAAGAAGAATCACAAGTTGGAGCTTGTTCACACAGACGTGTGGGGACCAGCTCAAGTAACTTCTATTAGAGGATCACAGTATTATGTTTCTTTCATTGATGATGCTACAAGAAAGGTATGGGTTTATTGCATAAAGAGGAAATCTGATGTTTTTGACACATTTGAGAAATGGAAAGCTTTGGTTGAGAATGAAACGGGTTTGAGATTGAAGTGCCTTAGATCTGATAATGGTGGCGAGTATTGCAGCAATAAATTCAACAGTAACTATTCTATGAGTGGAATACCCAGGGAAAGGAAAGTTCCAAGGACACCTCAGAAAAATGGAGTTGCTGAAAGGATGAATAGAACAATAATGGAGCATGCACGGAGTATGAGGTTGCATGTTGGTTTGCCCTTACAGTTTTGGGTAGAAGTCATAGATACTACGATTTACCTAATTAACAGAGGACCTTCTACTGCACTAGATGGTGGAATTTTAGAAGAGGCTTGGACAGGTAAAAAGGTAGATCTTTCATTTCTCAGAGTTTTTGGTTCTGAAGCTTTTGTGCACATTGATAAAGAAAATAGAAAGAAGTTCAATGCTAAATCTATGCAGTGCACTTTCATTGGTTATGGTTTTGGAGATTTTAGATTTTGATTGTGGAATTTAGAAACTAACAGAATTATTAGAAGCTGTGATGTAGTTTTCAATGAGAAGGTGATGTATAGTGATTAGCTCAAGAGACTGAATAATTATGAGCAGGGCAATCTTGATTTGGAAGAGGTTATGATCCAAAATGAGCTCACAAGTAAAAATCATCACTCACAGAAAAACACAGAGACCAACTTCGATCAGGTGGAAATCGATGTCGGTCAGGTGGAAATCAATGTTGATCAAGTAGAGACTGATGTCGTTCAGGAGGAATTGACATCGGTCGGGTGCAGACCGGCATCGATTAGAGATGACCAGGATCGGTCACTATCAGAAGGAAATTTGGGCAAACAGCAAGCTGTAAATGAGTCTCAAACACCCATAAGGAGGTCTGAAAGGGTAAGTAAACCTCCAATTCATTATTCCCCTTCTTTATACTACTTGTTGCTCATTGATGGTGGAGAACTAGAAAGTTTTGATGAGGCAATGCAGGAAGAATCTAGGAAATAGGGGGAGCATGGCATGAATGAGGATATTGATTCCTTGGAAGAGAACCATACGTGGGATTTGGTTAAGTTGCCAGTTAGAAAGAAAGCACTGAAAAACAAATGGGTATATAGGTTAAAGGAATGAGAGAATAGACAAATGAGACATAAGGCCAAGTTGGTAGTAAAGAGATTTGCATAGAAACCAGGTATTGATTTTGGTGAAATTTTTTCTCCTGTAGTAAAGATGACTTTTATTTAGACTATATTGTCTTTAGTTGCTATTGAGGATTTACATCTTGAGTAGCTTGATGTTAAGACAGCATTTCTTCATGGAGATTTGGATGAAGAGATATATATGGGTCAGTCGGAAGGTTTTGAGGTCAAAGGTAAGGAGAAACTTGTGTGCAGGTTGAAGAAAAGCTTATATGGTCTTAAGCAAGCTCTAAGACAATGGTATTTGAGGTTTGACAGGTTTATGACAGAGCATGGCTTTAGTAAATATCAATCTAACCATTGTGTTTATTTTAACATATTAGATAATGGTAGTTATATTATCCTATTACTGTATGTAGATGATATGCTTGTTGTAGGTTCACACATGCAGGAAATTACTAAGCTTAAGGTAAAATTAGCTCACACATTTGCCATGAAGGATTTAGGAGCAGCAAATAAAATCCTTGGCATGAGTATTAAGAGAGATAGGAAAAATCATGATTTGATTTTGTCTCAAGAGGATTATGTGAATAAGGTGTTGGAGAGGTTCAATATGCAGGATGCAAAATCGGTAAGCACACCTATGGCTGGACACTTCAAGTTGAGCAAAGAATAGTGTCCTAAATCACATGATGAGGTTGAGTACATGAGTAGAGTTCCATATGCTTCAGCATTTGGGAGCTTGATGTATGCAATGGTATGTACTAGACCAGATATTGCCCAAGCAGTGGGAGTTGTCAGCAAATTTATGGCCAATCCAAGAAAGGAACACTGGAAAGCAGTTCAGTGGATTCTCAAATATCTGAGAGGGACTAGCAATAGGCATTTATGATATGGAGTGTCAAACACTTCTCTACATGGGTATGTAGATTCAAATATGGCAGGTGACTTGGATGGTAGGAGAAGCACCACAAGATATGTGTTCACTGTTGGTGGAACGGCGGTTAGCTAGATTTCAAAGTTGTAAAAGGTTGTTGCCTTGTCTACTACAGAGGTAAAATACATTGCAGTCATAGAGGCTAGCAAGGAAATGATTTGGATGACTTGGTTCATGGAAGAGTTGGGAAAGGAGTAAGAGAGTTGTAGATTGTACAGTGATAGTCAAAGTGCAATTCATTTGGCAAAGAATTCAGCCTTTCATTCAAGAACCAAATATATACAGCTTAGGTACCACTTCATTAGACAGGTATTGGAGGATGGACAGTTAAAGCTAGAAAGATCCATACAAATAAGAACCTTGCTGATATGTTAACAAAGCTGGTAATAAAGGAGAAGTTGAATCTTCATTCAAATTTTGTTGGTCTTCAAGATTGAACTTGAAGAGGGAGAAACAAGCCAGAGATGTTTAGAGGATGTTGTTGTACAGGTACAGGTGTAGCTATTTATCTCCAAGTGGGAGATTGTTGAGTTGTGGAGCTAAAAGTTTCACTAATGAGCTAATGTGGAGGTTGTTGGGCTTACACAGTAACCAACATCAGTCAGAACCAATCGACATCAGTTAGGGGTTGACCGGCATCGGTCAGAACCAATCGACATCAGTTAGGGGTTAGCCAACATCGATCATCTCCAGACCAACACAGACTTCTGTGCATTTTTAGATTTTCTATTTTTAGAATAATAGATTTGAGCCTTTGATTTAGAGGTGGATCTAAGGGTGGTGAATGCATGGCTCATGAACCCTAGTGTTGTAGTATACTATATAGTAGGGTTAAATCCTCATAGCATGTAGACAATTCAGTAATTGAGTTAATTGTAATTGATAGAGAGAGAAAGAGAACTCTTGAGGGAGAATTACTGTACATCTTTGAGGTGTGAGTGTTAGGAACCCACGGAAGCACAATTGATTACCATGTACAAGCAACTTAATATGCGGAATTAAACCAAAATCACAAGTAACTAGAATTCAGAAACAACACAAAATATGAGAGACAATACACAACTTGTATCAATACTCATCCAGAAAATAATACAATAAAGAATATGCCACTTCTTCTTCACACCTCTCAGAGGCTTCCCACACCTCAAGTGTACAGTAATTCTTTCCTCAAAGCTCTCTCTCTTACAGTCCCAACACACAACTCAAACACAAAGTTGGTGTTCACCTCCAACCAGTCAGTATCCACTATTGCCAGTACACAAGTGCTCCACGCACTCCAAGTACACAATCGTACTTCAAGTAGATCTCCCTTGAACTTGCAACAACATGTAACTCAAACGATCTTACTTATGGAAGGATCTACCTTGCCTTCCTCTTTGCTCAATAACCGAGTACACACCGTACTCCAAGTAGATCTCTCCTGATCTTGCTACCTGTTGTGTTGTTGTCACCTTAATTCTGCTACCACCTGCAGATCAACCTAGTTCTGCACACTTGCAAACCTAGACCTTGCACACACAAACACCTACAGATCAATGATCTTACTTACCATGTAGATCTCTAAACGTGGCCTTGCACACCTGCTGACCAAGATCCTTCATACATTAAGAACCCTTCTGATTCTTCAAACCAACACCCACACTTGGCACTGTGGCACTAGGAGGAACACACCATGCTCTCTTCACACACAGAAGGAGCTAATCTTTGCTCTCTTACTCTTTAGCACAAATTACAATATAACCCATGAGTCTATTATATAGATCTCATGCAAATAATAATTAGACACCTAATTACAATAATTAGATATGCAGCTTCAAGGTTAAAACTGGATCTTAACATGCAAACACTCGGTTCGTTAACAAACTATTCATGCAACTGACAGTTTCAAAACCGCACAGGCGATCGACGTTGGTCCCTATCTACCTTGAGGTGACTGACGTCGACCGACTCCTGCCGACATCAGTTGCATTCTTGTCCACCACTAGCTGACGTCGGTCAGCCTAATCGACGCCTGTGACTATGACACTCAGCAACCTCTCAACAACCTCCTTCCATGTTTGCATCAGTAAAGCTTTTAGCTCCACAGCCTAACAATCTCCCACTTAGAGATAAACAACTGCACTGTACCTATACATGTACACTGTCTAATCTATTTCTTGGCTTGTATCCCTCTTCAAGTTCAATCCTGAAGACCAACCACCACAAAACCTATGATGTACCTCCTATCATCTAAGTAACTTGCCAAATCTGAAGTACTTAACCCTGCATAGCATGAATCCCTGTTGTTGGTCCCTCTCAAATACCTAAGAACCCACTAAACTACCCTCCAATGTTTCCTTTGTGGATTGACTACAAAATTTCTGACAGCACCCACTGTTTGGGCAAACTCAGGTCTATACCAGACCTCATGTGATTTTAGACACTGAACTGTCTAGCCCTTGGTGTGCTCCAGTTCTGCATCCTGCATATTGAACCTTGCCAACACCTGATCCACATCATCTCCCACTAGAGACAAAATCAACCTATGATCTTCCATGTCTCTCATACCAAAGAATTTCACTGCTCCAAATTCCTCATGACATGCCACTGAACTAACCTTACCCTTAGCTCAACAAAACCCTATATGTCTGAACCTGCACCAAGCTCATCCTCCACATACATCAACAGGATAATGTTGCAATCACCATCCACCTGGTAAGACAAACACAATGCTTATACTGACATTGACTAAAGCCCTACTTTGTCATCCACCTGGTACCACTTGTTAGCCATGTACCACTGTCCTGCAGCTTGCTCAAGACCATATGACCTGGCCTTCTATCTCACGTGTCCATTCTCTCTATTCTTTAACTAAGGTATCCATTTGTCTCAGTGCTTTTCATATCGGCTGGCAACCCTACCAAATCTCCCATTTGGTTCTGCATCCTAATCATGCCATGCTCCCACTGTTTCCTAGATCCTTCCTGCTCTGCAGTGAGCAATGAGTATAAAGAAGAGGAATAATGAATTTGAGGCTTACTTACACTTTCAATCCTCCCCATGGGCATTTGAGACTCTTTGACAGCTTGTTGTCTACCTAAAATCTATCTTAGTGACTGACTTTGGTCACCACACAATCTACATCTGATCGACATCAGTTCCCACGTGACTGTCCTTTCTATTGATGCCAATTTTTTGATCGATGTTGGTCTTACCTGGTTACCGACATCGATTCCCTGACCGATGTTGATAGCCACACTACCCAACACCACCGAATCTGGTTTACACATGACTGACATCAGCACCTATCTGTTCGATGTTGATTCCCCTTGACTGATGTCAATAACTGTGTTCACCTATGAGTGATGACTTTTTACCCGCGAGCTCCTTTGAATCAATCCCATGTCCAAACTGCCCTGCTCAGAGATGTCCAGCCTTATCCATTGATCTCTGTCTGTCATCTCCTCCAGAAACACCAAGGCTTTTTAATTCTTAAGTCTGTCAAACACATCTGACTTCCTCTTAAAAACATGCATCTCCTTCTTGCTCATGTGACCAAGCCTACAAAGCCATGTCTTTGCAATAGAAGAAAAATCAGTAATACAAGTAAGTAGTTAAAGAGTATCTGCTTTCTTACCACCTGCTAATTCAAGTGCATCCACTGTGAGAGTTCCTGTGCATCTCTCATCACCCAACTTTCCTTAAGTAATTAGCTACATTTTCAAGACTGGGACCTGCATGACCTTCTTTAACACCCATGTGTTGGCCACCTGCAATTTCAGCAACACTTCCCCTTTGTCAATATTATGACAAGGCTCACCAACCCCTCTACTTGGGGCTGCATGGAAAGAGGCAACAGAATCTATAGAACAAGATTCTATTTTATCGAAGAAACATCCCAGAGCATCCTGTGTAACAACACCTGCAACATCTGCTTCTTCAGTTCCTTCATGCTGATCTGCTACCAACCAACAATATTTTTTTACCTGCTCTTTCTTTCCATAAGACTGTAATTGACCATTCATGCTTTTCAATTCCTCCATTCTTAGTGTACTTTCTTCTGCCGTTGCTAAACTCCCACTCAATCAGAAACCCCTGAGAGTGACCTGTAACCAAACACAAACCTACTCCCTGCAACCTTAGCTCTTATACCAACTATTAGGAACCCACGGAAGCACAATTGATTACCATGTACAAGTAACTTAATATGCGGAATTAAACCAGAATCACAAGTAACTAGAATTTAGAAACAACACAGAATATGAGAGACAATACACAACTTGTATTAATACTCATCCAGAAAAGAATACAATAAAGAAGATGCCACTTCTTCTTCACACCTCTCAGAGGCTTCCCACACCTCAAGTGTATAGTAATTCTTTTCTCAAAGCTCTCTCTCTTACAGTCCCAACACATAACTCAAACACAGAGTTGGTGTTCACCTCCAACCAGTCAGTATCCACTACTGCCAGTACACAAGTGCTCCACGCACTCCACAAGTGCTCCACACACTCCAAGTACACAATTGTACTTCAAGCAGATCTCCCCTAAACTTGAAACAACCTGTAGCTCAAATGATCTTACTTATGGAAGGATCTACCTTGCCTTCCTCTTTGCTCAATAACCAAGTACACACCATACTCCAAGTAGATCTCTCCTGATCTTGCTACCTGTTGTGTTGCTGTCACCTTGATTCTGCTGCCACCTGTAGATCAACCTGGTTCTGCACACCTATAAACCTAGACCTTACACACATGAACACCTGTAGATCAATGATCTTACTTACCATGTAGATCTCCAAATGTGGCCTTGCACACCTGCTGACCAAGAACCTACATACATGAAGAACCCTTCTGATTCTCTAAAACAGCACCCACACTTGGCACTATGGCACTAGGAGGAACACACCATGCTCTCTTCACACACAGAAGGAGCTAATATTTGCTCTCTTACTCTCTAGCACTAATTACAATACAGCCCATGAGTCTATTATATATATCTCATGCAAATAATAATTAGACACCTAATTACAATAATTAGATCCACAGCTTCAAGTCTAAAATTGGCTCTTAACACGTAAACACTCAGTTTGTTGACACACTATTCATGCAATCGACAGTTTTAGAACCACACAGGCGACTGACATCGGTCCCTGTCTACCTGGAGGTGACCAACATCAGCCGACTCCTGCCGATGTCGGTTGCATTCCTGTCCACCACTGGCTGACGTCGGTCAGCCTAACTGACGCCGATGACTGTGACACTCAGCAACCTCCTTCCCTATTTGCATCAGTGAAGCTTTCAGCTCCACAACCTAACAGTGAGGAGAGAGAGATTTTTTCATTGTATTTCCTTCTGGAAGAGTTTAATACATATTGGTTGTTTCTCGTATCTCTTATTATTTGTTGTTTTTGATTTTTAGTTACTTATTACTTCTGATTTCAATTCTATGTTTAGTTGTTTATATAAAAGTAATCAATTGTACTCTAAGATCCTAACAAATGGGCCAACATACATTTTCCCAAAATATAGATTGTTTCATGCTCCTCTATGACTCTATGATAGGTCAAAACCCATAAGCAAGTGAGCATCTATTAGTGTCAATGGAAACAAATGAACCAATTAGTATGCAAAAATATGTACATAAATGAGGGGTAGTCCTAGTGAATATATGTTCAATCAACAAATTACCACCATCTCTCTCCTAGCCTTAGGCATCACCCTTGTAGTATATCCTATCATATCATCTTTATACTTCTCTCAACTTGTAAATAATTTCATCCCTACAATGTATGGGTAGGTATATATTCTCCATATGTCCTCAATTATGATGATCAGCTCCCCTATAAGGATCTTGAAATATCAGGTGTTGCAATATCAATTCATAGCTATGGTGATCAATAAATCTAAATAAATAACCACAATCCCTAAATTACTAGTGTGAATAAGGTTGGTGGCCTCTATAACTACCTGATCATTAGGATCTATCCCCAACTCAGATATAGAAATCCATAATCTACATTGGTGTAACTCTTGCACATGAATAATCCTTGCAACTACAAAACATAAAAGCACACATATCATTATAAAAAATCCAAAATATTGAAAATCAAAATAATAAACAAAGAAAACACATGTGAGAAATATCTAGAGGACATATAAACAAGATAAAATGGCACCTAAAATATAGACCCAATAGTATGTAGATAAACATGTGACAGGACTAGACAATACCAACACCGACAAAAAAAATTCAACAGTCACATAAAACAATTGGTCATGACTAGGATTGAACCAAAATAAACTAAAAAATTAGGGCATAAAATTGAAACAAAACAAGAAAAACCTTGTCCATGACATGGTCAATGGCAATGCAAGTATGAACATGAATCAATCAATTGGTTGCAATGTCTCTCCTAGGGGTCATTATAACAAAATATCAGAGTAAAATTCAATTGGTTAAAAAAATAAATAAATGAAAATGATGGTTACAAATCACAATCAAATTGTTTTTATTAAAAATGCAATGTATTAAGGTTTCTTAACCTAGTTTTTTGAATTTGACAGTCAACCTAACAGAAGTAATTAAAACCATAAATAACTTTACAAACAAAATTTTGGTCCCACCTTCAATAATAAAACATATATCAAATATTTTGGAGCATTTATTAAAATTTTTGAGTGACTCTTATTACAAAATAGTTAAAACTTTGTTCTAGGTTTCCTTAAAAAGTAGGATCAAAACCCTAGTTACTCTTGAAATGATAAAAAAATAAACCACTAGGGGCATAATTTCTTTAATAAATTATGTGGTAGCATAGAAGGCACCACTATAATCTCAAATCACCCATACTCCCATACGAACAATTGGAAGGGTCTCAAATAAATCAACAGAAATTAAATGCATTTACAATATGATTGATTTTGTCCCATTACTAGGGGAAACATTTGAATCACCAATAAAAATCCAATACCTTTTAAAGAAACACAAAAGTTTAGAACAAGAACTAATCTTTGCACTCAAAATAAATCATATGTACACCCAAAGGGCCATAAAAGTGTAAGTGTTTACAATATCAAATTCAATAATATATTATTCAGTCACCATGTTAACGGAATGGGTGCACTTATTATCTCTACATATAACATATAACTACAAATAACACTTAAGTTTCCATTAGGGGGAAATGTACACATGCACAAGCTTGGATCACATACAGATTAAAATTATCATCTTTAGGGTCATGGCACCCACACATGTATTGGTAATATTTAATTGGAAAATTTGATATTTTCCTCACCTAAAAGGTACACAAAGACACCTTACATCGACATTTTATACAAAATTGAACAAATAAAAATACTTCAAGTTATATTCAAATTAATCAAGGATCAACCATGAGGGACATGCTACTTATGTATGTTTCAATACTATGTATGGCTCACCTAAGGGAATATTATTAATATTTTGAGTCATGCTAGTTGGTATCAATTATTATGAGTTAGAGGGGAAAACATTCCATTGTTTTTTGTGTAATGTTAGCATAATATCTAACCTATGCTTTACATCATGTTGTATTTTTCATGATCTATTATGGCATGACTATACTAGTACACAATTAAAATGATATGATATTTTTAAAAATCAATTTCCATAAGTGTAATTAATAATATGTGTTGGTTAATTTGTTTTTCTAACATATGATGACAAAAATTCCATTACATATGTTTTGGATAGTAACACATGATGACTAAATTATTTTTCATAGCATATGGTACTTTTAACATGATTCTTTTGAGATGAGTAAATATAACAACAATGACTTCATCCCTCACCTCAAAAGGGGGCCATATATAAAAGCATTTTCAAAATTTAAGATGGAAAAAAATGATCAAGATGAACTACTTTATCTTATTCCTTGATCAAGATGTGGATTGGGTGTTGGTCACTCCCAGAGAAGTGTCATAACTATGTTTCAAGCACTTTTCAAAAGTATAAGACGTGTGTGTTAGGCAATTTTAACTTATATGAGAAAGTATTGGGCTATGTCTTCAACATTAATAAAAAATCTTGTAATTGAATAGTTATGGTGGCATTTGGGGTCAGTAGAAAACATGCATGGGTTGATTCACAAAGTTGGGGGACAAAAAAGGTGACATCCCCCAACTTCAAAAAAAATATTTTAAAGGGCATATACCTTTTTTTTAAATTTCTAAGGCTAAATCTTATGCTCAATCCTAAAGGGCATATTCCCTTTGATGTTTAAAAAGGGCATACACTCTTTGTAAAGCTAAAAGGGCATACACCCTTTTTGTTTTTTCATTCTTACTACAACATTTCTAAAACCCACAATGAATTTTTTAGGTTTGGAGTTTTTTTAGCAAATCTCTCTCAATTTGCCCATAAACCATGTGTTTTCTTCAAAGTTATATCCCGCCAATGGGATTTGACATTTTAGTTGCTATCTCAGGTATGTTTATATTTATCTTTAAATTTTTCCATTTGTATTTTTATTTATTTATACATGTAGGGTTTTGAAATTAAATTTTCATTAGATTATCTTGGATTACCTAAAAAACCTGTAATTCTGTAATTCTAGATACACAATTGAATGATGGACCCATTGCGTGAAGAAAATGTAGAATAACACCATGATCAATTTGATTTTACACAAGAAGTTCAATTATATGAACAATACAATGCAAAATGTCAACAATTACAAATAATTATTAATGGTTTGTGTCACTCCTCAACTGATACTTCATGCAATTCACTTGCTAATACACTAGAGACTATTTTTAATGAAGTGGTAAATTTAACTTCGTAACTTGATGCAATATTGCATCAAAGAGAGGTCATGAAATAATTTTATTTTGATAAATTATCATATGAAGATGTTAAGAAAAATAAATAACAAAAGATGTGTATGCTTTGTTTGTGAAGTCTAGAACCAACCAACCACCACTGGTGAATTACAAACATATTAGTATTTATTGGTGTGTTCATGAGGGGATAAAAAAAACTTTTAAGATAGGTGTTGGATGGTGTTTGATGAGACTCCATGCGACAATAATGAGGTTCCATTATACTTTTTGAGAATACTCTATTGTGAGTTTGTGTCGCTAGAAATTACAAATTATTTTGCTATGAAGGCGTCCTAAGGTAGGGGAGGTGGGTCCTCGTTTGATAGACCTAGTGAGAGGTGAGACTAAAACCATCCTAACAAAGTTTGAATAAATATAAGGATGATAACACATGATTCTATCCCTAAAATTGTACATCATAGTGTACAGATAGACACCCTTGAGGTGGTTACAAGTTTGACACAAGTTATGATTAACCATAGTATGAATGCATGAAGACTTATGCTTAGCCTATAAGTGGTGAAACATCTAATAGCAGTATTGGTGCTAGTGGTAGTGGTGCTAGTGGTGTTGGTGGTAGTGGTATTGATGGTATTGGTAGTGGTGCTAGTGGTTTTGGTGGTATTGGTATTGGTGCTAGTGTCCTCCTCTTTATACTCATGTTTTAGTTCATGTGCATCATTGCACATCATGTGGGAAGAAGTGTATGTGGCCTTTGGTTTAGGTTCAACATACACATACTACATTTTTTGAGACTAGAACTACCTTTATTCATCATAATAGTACCTAACCAAAGCATTCAAGACCTCAGTAGACTAGCATGCTAGAGCATACATCACCTTTAGATGCTTCAACAATACATGCTAGTAGCATACTAGACACTATGCCAATTGTAGTACCTTCACCCACTCCTCTAAGGAAACATCAACCTATCTTGGAGGAGTTATCTAATTCACCATCTGTATTGGATACATAAGTTTAATTTTAATTATAGTTTGTTTATGTTTGTAAAAGAATATTAAGTTTATTTTCTAGTATGTGTTTATTTATTTGATTGAACATTTTATTTGTTACTTTTATATATGAGTAGTGATATTTTGGGTAGCTCAGCAAGCCTCAATTCTATTGTAGAGACCTCACTTAGCACTGGTGTACCCTATACTCAAGTTTGAAAACTTTCAAATTACATATTTATTCATGTATATTTATTGTCCCTTGAACAAATAACTATGTTTTAAGATATATATTATAGTCAAAGATCTTTTATCATGCTCATTGGATTCACACATTATTCATTTATTGGTTTTATAGATGATGACAGATGTTATGGGTACCCCTCATAGATGACAAGAAGGTTTGTTTGATGTTGGGGTTACATCTGAGGATCCACTTGCTCTGTAGTAGGTCATGATTCAAGGATGAAGACTTGTGAGAACACATATTAAAATTGTATTTTAACTTAATGCAATGATATTCTATGTCATATTTACATAAATCAATGCACATCTAGATCTAACAATATATGTATGCTCCATAAGATTCTCCATCATGGGTGTATATGTGTTCTCATAGTTCTAGACAACCATTTAGATGGAATATGGTGAGTCTAAAATCATTTTGAAAAATTTTGTTCTTGAAAAAAATATCATTTCTAATATATAATTTTAATGCGTTAAGTTTTATATTCCATATGTTGTGCAGACATAAAAATTGTCAGAGGCTATTGGATCAAATATTTGCATCTAACACCCCTAGCTCTACATCTATGGAAATAAAGTGTAATTTATCTAGAGGAAATGAGAAGTGGGAGAGCTAGTTTTGTGCTAGGGATCTAGTTGTAGGCATTATCAATTTTGTATGCCAATATGGCCCACATTGTTTGTCGATATGGCCCACATTTTATGTCTATATGGTGCATTTTGTATATGTACATGTTATGGTCTACATTTTTTATTGATATTCATCCTATTATTTATGTTGAATTATGATATATAACTTTTCATATGCACATATATACTACTCAAAAAATAAGCTTCCTTTATCTAGGTGTATTTTCTATTTTGATCATTTAATTTACTTACACATATTATTGGTTAGTGACAATTATTAATTCATATGTAGCTTTTTAAAAAACCACATTTTGCTCTAAGGTAGATTCTTCACTATTATGTATATTTTACATTTATATGCATAATATACAATCTACTATGACTTTGACACAACTCTTTCTATGTCAAATCTTGCCCAAAAATGTTATTTGTGGGGTTACAAGTCTTATAAGGCTTCTTAACTCAACTATCATTCTTAGAATCAAAACAAACACCTTTATAAAATTCTTTGATCCTTAACATGCATAACTACAACATATTAAATTATAGAAATCAAATTATAAAAACAAATGTCCTTGAATCTTAATAACAATTGAAGATCAAAGAAACATTGTAAACATCATGATTAATATAACAACATATCTTCACAAAGGACTTTTTGGGTTGTGGAGCCTATTTCTAAATTATAATGTATTTAAAATCTACTAAACACTCTATATGTATTCTCATTGGGGTTCAGGGGAGGTAACCCCCAAAAAATGGGGGTTCAGGGGTGGTAGACCCCAAATTTTTTTTTGGACCCCCTTTAATGGGAAACCATTTTGGGTTGACTTTGCCCATGGTTTTGGTACTTATTGTTTTGTAATACCACTTTGTTGATGTATTATGTATAGATGAATATTTCATAGGTAATACATTATGAGAACAAGGGTTTGAGAAGGAAGAACAAAGTGTGTGAATTTAGATGCAAATTCAAGAGGGTTTATTGAGCGTAGCTCCAAACAACATTTGTGAATTGTAATTATGAAAAGACAAATCTGAGAGTGGATTGTACTCTTGTGGCTTGTAATAAAATTTGAGCAAGTGTTTTTTGGTGGATGTAGCCCATATTGGGTGAACCACATTAAATTTGGTCTTCTTGTTTTGCATATTTATTTATATTCTTTCTATATTTCTGTTCATATCTATTATTATTATTGTGATTTTGTGAAATTGTTTCACATCAATTTATGATTTATTCCTAACAACTGGTATCAGAGCTTCAAGTTTTATTTGTTGAAGTGTTGAATTACAAGAAGGGTTATTAGTTCAAGTGGGAGCTATAGATGATGATCATATATCAAAGGTTGAAAATTTCAATGGATAGAACTTTGGTCTATGGAAGATGTAGATGGATGATTAACTCTATTAGAAGGACCTCCATGCTCCACTAGGAGGAAAAGTAAAGCAACCAGTGAGTATGAAAAATGAGGCTTAGGAGTTTCTTGATAGGAAAGCACTTGGGGCCATCAAGTTATGCATTACATCTCCAGTCGCATTTAATATATCACAGGAAAAGACGATGAAATGTCTCATGAATACTTTAGGGAATTTATATGAGAAACCCTCTACTTCTAATAAAATATTTTTAATGAAAAAGTTATTTAATTTGAATATATCTAAAAATAGTTCAATTTTTAATCATCTGAATGAATTTAATACAATTGTGAGTATGTTGAATTATGTAAAAATTGATTTTGATGATGAAGTTAGGGCTTTGATTATTTTGTGTTCCTTACCAGAGAGTTGGAATGGCCTAGTAATGGCTATGATCAACTCAGTCTCTAATAATGCCAATTTTAAGTTTAAGGATGTCATAGGAGTAATCCTTAGCAAGGAAATGTGATGGAAAATCTCTAGGGAGACTTCTACTTTAGGTGATGCTTTGGTGATGGAGAGTAGAGGGAGATAAAAGTTTAGAGGAAAAAGAAAGCATGGAAGGTCAAATGGTCTTAGAAGGTTAAAATCAAGGGCCAAGATGGTATGTTGGCACTGTGGAAAGACTGGACATGTGAATAAGGATTTTTTGTCTCTTCATAATAAGATCAAAAAATTAGGAAGACAGCAAGGAGGTGAATGTGACAACAAGTAATGTTTGTCAAGATGCATTAATTCTCTCCATTAATAATATTATTGAGTCTTGGGTTTTAGATTCAGGGGCTTATTTTCATGCTAAACCATATAGGCATTATTTTATTGATTATGTTTAAGGGGATTTTTGGACATGTTCACCTTGGTGATCATGAGCTTTGCAACATAGTAGGGAAAGGAAGTGTTCAGATCAAGATGCAAAATGGGAACATTTAGCTACTAAAGGATGTTAGGAATGTGCCTAAGTTGAGATGCAATTTAGTATCTATAGAATAGTTAGGCAGTGAAGCTTGTATGGTGAATTTTAAAATATTGATCTGAACAACACTTCAAGCAATGATCTGGGCAACACTTTAGGTGATAATTCGGGTGACAATGTTACACCAATTGGTGGCAGAACTTCTAGGAGCCATAACTTTTCAACCATAGCTCTATTTGACTCCCCGTTTGAACCGTTGGAAAGCTAAGAATGAGGGGAACACCGTGATATGGCATATAATATTTTATTGGTGGGTTTTGACCCTTAAAAACTAAATAAAAGTTCCCCAAATTTTAATTTTAGTAGTGTAGTCTAAAAATAGTAATTTCTCAAATTCTATATTATTGTAATTCATGGAAGTCGAACCATTTCATCTCCCTCAAGATTGGTGAGCTTACACATCCTCCTCCTACCTTCAAAAATAGGTATAAATAGATATGTATCCTGAAAAGGAAAACAGGCATCTCTTCCTAGAGATAGGCATATGTTGTATCTATAATTTTGAGCAATAAAACATCTCTTCTCAAAAATAGCATTATTATTTGTGTGTTCTTGAAATATTCTTCAACCAAGAATTTCAAGTTTTGGATCAAATAGATTCTCGGAAGGTCACCAAAGGTGATCTTGTGGTAGCAAGAGGTAAGAAGGTTGGTACCCTATATTTATCAAGTAGTGTTGATTATTATAATTTAGTTGTTGCAGATGTAGATGCAACTTTGTGTCACAATAGGCTCAATCACATGAGCCAAAAATGCAAATTTTGAAGGATAAATTGCCTAGATTGAAAGGGTCTGATTTACATTCTATGAAGATTGTGTGTATGGAAAACAAAAAAGGGTAAAATTTCTCAAGGTTGGACCTACAAGGAAGGAAAATAAGTAAGAGCTAGTTCATTCAAATGTATGGGGCCCAGTTCAGGTATCTTCTATTGGTGGGTCATCTTATTATGTCACTTTTATTGATGAGACAACTAGGAAAGTTTGGGTGTATGGCATTAGGATAAAATATGATGTGTTTGATATGTTTAAAAGATGGAAAGCCTTGGCTGAGAATGAAATAAGTCTCAAGTTAAAATGTCTCATGTTAGATAATGGTGGGGAATATTACAATAATGAATTTTTCGATTACTATTCAAGGAATGGAATTTATAGACAGAGGATGGTTCCAAGAACTCCATAGCATAATGGAGTGTTAGAAAGGATGAATAGGAATATCATGGAGCATGTTAGGAGCAGGAGGTGCATGTAAGACTACCTTTGTAATTTTGGGTAAAATCAGTAAACATGACAATATATCTGATAAATATAGGTCCTACATTTACTTTGGATTATTTATTTCTTAGAATATTTGGTTGTGAAGCCTTTTTTCATATTGATAAGGATGATAGGAACAAGTTAGAGGCTAAGTTTGGAAAATGCACCTTTATTGGTTATGGTGAGGATGACTTTGGTTTCCAGATTTGGAGTCTTAAGGATAAGAAAATATTTTGATCTAAGGATGTTTTCTTTAATGAAAAAATCGTGTATAAATAGTAGTTTTAGGATAAAAAGAAGATTAAAAAAAAATTTACACAATATTGGAAGACATTCCAGATGATAATGTGTCCAAGCAACCAGTTCATGCACTGTTAGGAACCCGTGGAAGCACAATTGATTACCATATACAAGCAACTTAAGATGCGGAATTAACCAAAAGTAACAAGTAACTAGAAACCAGAAACAACATAGAATATGAGAGACAATACACAACTTGTATTAATACTCATCCAGAAAAGAATACAATAAAGAAGATGCCACTTCTTCTCCACACCTCTTAGAGGCTTCCCACACCTCAAGTGTACAGTAATTATTTCTTCAAAGCTCTCTCTCTTACGGTCCCAACACACAACTCAAACACAGAGTTGTTGTTCACCTCCAACCAGTCAGTATCCACTACTGCCAGTACACCAGTGCTCCATGCACTCCACAAGTGCTCCATGCACTCCACAAGTGCTCCATGCACTTCAAGTATATCTCCCCTGAACTTGCAACAACCTGCAACTCAAACGATCTTACTTATGGAAGGAACTACCTTGCCTTCCTCTTTGCTCTCCAACTAAGTACACACTGTACTCCAAGTAGATCCTACCTGATCCTGCTCCCTGTTGTGTTGCTATCCTCCCTAATCTTGCACACCTGCAAATCAATCTGGTTCTACACACTTGCAAACCAATTTGGTTCTGCACACCTGCAAACCTAGATCCCACACCCACATACACCTGCAGATCAATGATCTTACTTACCATGTAGATCTCCTAACATAGCCATGCACCCCTACTGACCAAGATCCTACACACCTGAAGAACCCTTCTGATTCTCAAAAACTAGCACCCACACTTGGCACTGCTGTGGAACTAGGAGGAACACCCTTGCTCACTTCACACACAGAAGGAGCTAACTTTTCTCAGCTCAAACTAGAACAACTTACAATACAGCCCATGAGTCTCTTAAATAGATCTCATGCAAACAATAATCAGACATCTAATTACAATAATTAGAAATGCAGCTTCAAGTCTAAAATTGGCTCTTAACATGCAAACACTCAGTTCGTTAACTAACTATCTGTAACACTCACAGTTCAAACTGCACAGACAACTGACGTCGGTCCCTATCTGCCTGGAGGTGACCGACGTCGGCCAATCCTTGACCAACGTTAGTTACTTCTCTTCACTAATCTGACTGATGTCGACTAATTAGATCGATGCTAGTTGCTCTACAACTCAGCAAACTCTCAGCAACCTCCTCCCCTGTTTGCATTAGTGAAGCTTTTAGCTCCACAACCTAACAATCTCCCACTAGGAGATAAACAACTGCACTTTACCTATACCTATACCCCATCTAATCTGTATCCTGGCTTGTATCCCTCTTCAAGATCAATCCTGAAGACCACCCACCATAAAACCTATTGTGCACCTCCTGTCATCCAAGTAACCTACCGCATCTGCATCTACACACACATGTAGAAAAGAACTTGACCCTACATAGCATGTTGACCTGTTGCTAGTCCCTCTCAAATACTTGAGAATCCACTGAACTGCCCTCTAGTGCTTCTTTCCCAGATCGGCTCCAAACTTTTTGACAGCACCCGCTGCTTGGGCAAACTCAAGTCTATACCAGACCTCATGTGATTTTAGACACTAAACTGTCCAGCCCTTAGTGTGCTCTAGTTTTGCATCCTAAACCTTGCCAACATCTGATTCACATCAGCTCCCACTAGAGACAAAATCAACCTGTGATCTTCCATGTCTCTCATGCCAAAGAATTTTGCTGCTCCAAATTCCTCATGACATGCCACTGAACTAACCTTACCCTTAGCTCAGCAAAACCATGTATGTACAAACCTGCTAGCTAACATACTATCCACATACAGTAACAGGATAATGTCATGACCATCATCCACCTGGTAAGACAAACACAATGGTTACAATGACACTGACTAAAGCCCTACTTTGTCATCCACCTATCAAAACATGTACCACTGTCCTGCAGCTTCCTCAAGACCATATGCCCTGGCCTTCCATCTCACGTGTCCATTCTCTCTATTCTTTAACTAAGGTATCCATTCGTCTCAGTGCTTTTTATACTGGCTAGCAACCCTACCAAATCTCTCGTTTGTTCTTGCATCCTGTTCATGCCATGCTCCCATTGTTTTCTGGATCCTTTCTGCTCTATAGTAAGCAACGAGTATAAAGAAGAGGAACAATGAATTTGAAGCTTACTTACCACTTTCAGTCCTCCATATGGGTGTTTGAGACTCCTTGACAGCTTGTTGTCTGCCCAAAATCCATCTCAGTGATCGACCTCGATCACTACACAGTCTGCATCCGACTGACGTTGATTCCATGCGCCTGTCCTGACTACCGACCCAATCGACATTGGTGTCTACCTGAAGCTGACATCGGTCCTCCTAACCGACATCGGTCTTACTATTGTTGACGTTGGTTCTCATGACCAACATTGGTCTTACCCTGCCTAACACCACTAACTCTAGTCTGCACATGATCGACATCGATGCCTATTTGTTCGACACTGATTCCTCCTAATCGATGCCAGTACCTATGTTCACCTGTGAGTGATGACTTTTTACCCATGAGCTTTCTTTGAATCAAATCCCTATCCAAACTACTTTGCTCAAAGTTACTCAGCCTTCTCCACTAATCTCTGTCTGCCATCTCCTCCATAAACACCAAGGCTTTCCAGTTCTTAAGCCTGTCAAACACATCTGACTTCCTCTTAAGAACATGCATCTCCTTTTTGCTCATGTGACCAAGCCTACAAATCCACGTCTTTGCAACAGAATAAGAATTAGTAATATAAGCAAGTAGATAAAGAGTACCTGCTTTCTTACCACCAGCTAATTCAAGTGTATCCGCTGTGAGAGTTCTTGTGCATCTCTCATCACCTAACTTTTCTAAATAAATTAGCCATTACTTCAACACTGGGACCTGCATGACCTCCTTCAACACCCATGTGTTGGCCGCCTGCAATTTCAGCTTCACTTCCCCTTTGCCAATTCTTTGGCAAGGCTCACCAACCCCTCTAGTTGGGGCTGCATGGAAAGAGGCAACATAATCTATTAACCAAGATTCAATTTTATCCAAGAAACATCTCAGAGCATCCTGTGAAACAACACCTGCAACATCTGCTTCTTCAGTTTCTTCATGCTGATCTTCTACCAACCAACAATATTTCTTTACCTGCTCTTTCTTTCCATAACACCGTAAGTGACCATTCATGCTATTCAATTTCTCCATTTGTAGCTTACTTTCTTCTGCCATTGCTATACTTCCACTCAATCAAAAACCCTTGAGAGTGACCTATAACCAAACACAAACCTACTCCTTGCCACCTTAGCTTTGATACCAACTATTAGGAACCCGTGGAAGCACAATTGATTACCATATACAAGCAACTTAAGATGTAGAATTAACCAGAAGTAACAAGTAACTAGAAACCAGAAACAACATAGAATATGAGAGACAATACACAACTTGTATTAATACTCATCCAGAAAAGAATACAATAAAGAAGATGCCACTTCTTCTCCACACCTCTCAGAAGCTTCCCACACCTCAAGTGTACAGTAATTCTTTCCTCAAAGCTCTCTCTCTTACGGTCCCAACACACAACTCAAACACAGAGTTGGTGTTCACCTCCAACTAGTTAGTATCCACTACTGCCAATACACCAGTGCTCCACACACTCCAAGTAGATCTCCCCTAAACTTGCAACTCAAATGATCTTACTTATGAAAGGAACTACCTTGCCTTCCTCTTTGCTCTCCAACTAAGTACACACCATACTCCAAGTAGATTCTACCTGATCCTGCTCCCTATTGTGTTACTGTCCTCCCTGATCTTGCACACCTGCAAATCAATCTAGTTCTGCACACTTACAAACAAATCTAGTTCTGCACACTTGTAAACCTAGATCTCGCACCCACATACACCTACAGATCAATGATCTTACTTACCATGCAGATCTCCTAATGTAGCCATGCACCCCTGCTGACCAAGATCCTACACACTTGAAGAACCCTTCTGATTCTCCAAAACTAGCACCCACACTTGGCACTGCTGTGGAACTAGGAGGAACACCCTTGCTCACTTCACACACAAAAGGAGCTAACTTTGCTGAACTCAAACTAGAACAACTTACAATACAGCCTATGAGTCTCTTAAATAGATCTCATGCAAACAATAATTAGACATCTAATTACAATAATTAGATCCACAGCTTCAAGTCTAAAATTGGCTCTTAACATGCAAACACTTGGTTCGTTAACTAACTATCCATAACACTCAGTTTAAACCACACAAGCGACTGACGTCGATCCCTATCTACCTAGAGGTGACTGACATCGGCCGATCCTTGATCGATGTCGGTTGCTTCTCTTCACTAATCTGACCAACATCAGTTGATCAGACTGATGCTGGTTGCTCTACAACTTAGCAACCTCCTCCCCTGTTTGCATCAGTGAAGCTTTTAGCTCCACAACCTAACATGCACCTACTCCACAAGAACCCCAAATTCCTATGGTGAAAAGGTCTTCTAGGGTAAGAAGGGAATCTAAAGATTTTTCTCCATCTCTTAATTATTTATTACTCACTGACAATGGAGAGATAGAGTACTTTGAAGAAGCAATGCAAGCAGATGCTAGGAAGAAGTGGGAGTAAGCTATGGATGAGGAGCATCAATATCTCATGGAAAATTAAACTTGGGATTTGGTAAATCTACCTGAAAGTAAGAGAGCATTGTAAAACAAGTGGGTGTATAGAATTAAAGAAGATAATGGTGGCAAGAAAAGGTACAAGGCCCGATTAGTGGTAAAAGGGTTTGTACAGAAGAAGGGAATTGATTTTGATAAGATTTTTTCCCCAGTGGTAAAGATGACTTCTATTAGGATTGTTCTTGGGATAGTGGTAGTGGAAGACTTAGACTTAGAGCACCTAGATGTGAAGATTGTGTTCCTTTATGATGATTTCGAGGACTTGTATATGTAGAAACCATAGGGATATGAGTTCATAGGAAAGAATATCATGGTGTAAAAATTGAAGAAGATCTTGTATGGCCTAAAACAACCTCCATGATAGTGGTACAAAAAAATTGACAATTTTGTGATGAAGCAAGGATACTCCAAGTGTCATTCAAACCATTACGTATATATCAAGAATTTTGATGATGATGATTACATTATCCTTTGTCTGTATGTGGATGACATGTTGGTTGTAAGTAAGAACATGTAGGAAATAAAGGTACTCAAGGAACAAATTAGTAATTCCTTTTTTATGAAGGATTTGGGAGCAGTAAAACAAATCCTTGGTATGAGAATAACTCAAGATAGTAAGAAATGAAATTTGAATTTATCCCAAGAAGAGTACATTAAAAAGGTGTTGGAAAGGTTTAGTATGTAGAATGCTAAACCAGTTAGGACTCCTTTGGCAAACCATTTCAAGTTATCAAAGGATCAGTGTCCCAAGATAAAGGAGGATAGAATACAAATGTCACATGTACCTTACTCATCCATTCTTGGTAGCTTGATTTATGCCATGGTGTGCACTAGGCCAGATAGTGCCCATGAGTGGGAGTAGTAAGTAAGTATATGATGATCCAAGTAGAAAACACTAGAAGGCAGTGAAGCAAATCTTTTAGTATTTAAGATGGACCGTGGAGATAATTTTAAGCTATGTTAGATTGGACACCACTTTGCATGGTTATTTAGAATTGAACGTGGCTAGATATTTAGATAGCAGTAGGAGTACAATAATGTATGTATTTACCATAGGTGACACAAAATTGAGTTGGATTTCATAACCATAAAAACTTGTGGCTTTGTCAACCATAGAGGCTGAGTATATTGCTTCTATGGAGGTAATCAATGAAATTATTTAGTTATAGTAGTTACTTGAAAGAGTTGGGGCATAAGCAAGAGGAAGGGAAGCTATATAGTCAGAGTGATATACATCTAAAAAAGAGCTCCACTTTCCACTCTATGATGAATCATATATAGTTTAGGTACCATTTAATTAGGACAACTTTGGAGGAAGAGATGTTGAAGCTAGAGAAGATTCATACCAATTAGAATCCTACAGACATGATGACTAAGGTGGTCACAAGGAAGAAACTGAAGCTATGTTTAATTTCAGTTGGCCTTCATAGATGATAGTGAAGGGTTAAGAACCTTGCTTAGGACATGATGACCAATGTGGTCACAAGGGAGAAACTGAAGCTATGTTCATTTTTGGTTGGCCTTCATAGATGATAGTGAAGGGTTGAGAAGCCTACTCAAAGGAAATTGGTCTCTAAGTGGGAGATTATTGTGTTATGGAGCCTATTTATAAATTATAATGTATTTTAAATACTATACCTTTAAAATTTACTACACACTCTATATGTATTCTCACTAGGGTTTGGGGGTGGTAGCCCCTAATTGGGGGTTCGGTGGTGGCAGCCCTTGATAAATGGGGGTTTGGAGGCAATAGCCCCTGAAAAAGTTTTTGGACCCCCTTTAATGGGAAACCATCTTGGGTTGACTTTTCCCATGGTTTTGGTACCCATTATTTTTATAATACCACTTTGTTAATGTATTATGTATAGATGGATATTTCACAGGTAATACATTATGAGAACAAGGGTTTGAAAAGGAAGAATAGAGTGTGTGAATTCAAGAGGGTTTGTTGAGTGTAACTCCAAAACATATTTATGCATTGTAATTATGAGAAAATAGGTCTGAGAGTGGATTTTACTCTTTTGGCTTGTAATAAAATCTAATCAAGTGTTTCTTGGTGGATGTAGCCCATATTGGTTGAACCACGTTAAATCTAGTCTTCTTGTTTTACATATTTATTTCTATTCTTTCTACATCTCTATTCATATCTATTATTATTGAAATCTATGAAATTATTTTTAATAAATTTCTAATTTATTCCTAACAGGAAAATGAAATCATTTAATAACGAAAATTCATTTATATCTTTATTCATAATTAATATATAACTTCTTAAGGCCATACAACACCTTATTTCCTTGAGACCATAAAAGGTCTACATTGTGGGATGTTTTGATGTGTTAGGTACTCAATAAAGATTGGCCAATGTTTGTAATAGGTTATAGGTGGTATTAGGACGTGTTTTAGAATGTATTATATGTGCAAGTCATCAATAAGATAATGTAAGACAAAATAATCAAACTTGTAACTACCATCCATGCGTGGAGATGGCCTTGTGAGAAGTTGTTTTGCATCTTTTTGTATGCTTAAAAGATAAAAATGCTTGTGAGTGAGATGGATTATTGTGTGTAGTATTAGGATGTTTGGATAAAGGAGGATAAACCTCATATATACAAAAAAATAATAATAATATAAGAACTTCTACCAAGTTGGAAATGGATTGTGTGCCAAAAGTTATAAAAATATAATAAAGAAAGAATGTTTTGTGTCTTTTTATGTTAGATCATGCACTATAATGATTATGAATGTTAGGAAATGGTTTATAAAATAGTTTATAAGGTTTAAATATCCCAATAATATCTCTTAATATCCCAATAATGTCTAATTTATATGCATCAGGTCTTTAAAGTCAAATACAGTCCTATAACCCATGAGTAATTTGGTAAGTTTCATCTTTATTAAGATTGTTTATTAAGAAATAATGTTGAAATAGATGGAGGGTGATTCAAAAATTTCCCAAGGGTTAAAATGTATTTAACATGATAGAAAGATAAGATAATGTATTCTTAAATCTCTTAGCCTGTACAATTTTGTGTTACCAATCTAGAGTTTAGTAAGACTAAAAGTTTTCTAATTGGAGTTTTATTTGGTCAAGTGAGCCACAAATTATTAAGGATTTTATAAAGAGTGTTTATAAGGTGATATAGTTGGTTTTTAAAATCAAATAAAATATAAACGAAAATAAATAAGTTGCAAGTTTTCATAGAACAAGGAAACCTAGTCAATAATCCAAAACTTTGTGTATTGGCTTGTTTAAGGTATTTGATGGATTGTTCATGCTTAGTGACTATTGGAAGAGGCATAAGAAGTCAAGACATACCATAGAAAAGAGTTATATTATTTATTAAAACTAAAACCATATTTTTAAATATGAAATACTATTTAAAACTCTCACACAGTCCTTTAAAAATGTTTAGAACTCTGATTTTTGCTTTTATTAAACATAGTGTGATTGATCAAGGTAATATAACTATTGAAAGAGGTGCAACTATTGACCAAATTTAAATTTTAGTAAAATTAGGTAAACCCCTACATATTTAAATTTTTCACAAGCTCTCATATGTCCAAAAGGGTCTCATATGTGTCTAAATACCTTACCTATCCCTACTCTAGCCTTGGTCTAAGCCTAGCTTCCTTGTACTTGTCTAGTCAACCAAAGTCAACTCTATTCAACCCTAGTTAAAGGTTAAAATTATCTTTAAAATGTCATAATATGGTCATTTATATGTTTTAAGGTGTTACTACGTCATGTTTTGTCCTTTACCATGTCTCATATGCAAAAAATGCCTTTTAGTCATATTTTTGGCTTATTAAATGACTTGTACAAATTAGTTAAAGAAGAAAATTTGTCACTAAGTAATATTTCAATATGGAGGAGGTTATAATATGTTAGGAGGTAGTCATATTCAGTTCAATAAGTAGTTTCATGCATGAAAGTAGAAAAAAATCCTCAAAATTAGCCCCCTAACGGCACTTGTATGGACTTGGGAACTCCACCTTCAACTAAAAACATGGGAATGTGTCTCTTGATCTCCCTAAAGTATTTACCATGCCTATTTTGTAGATAAAAGTTCATATGGATGAAATTTTTCTTTTTTTCTTCTTTTTTGCCTTCGCAAGCCAAGGAGAGTCAAGTTTGCATGCTTGGTACAAGCCATATAGGTGAAGTTGGGAGGAGTGATCTTGGGGTTTGAAATAGGTCTAAGTCATCATCAAATCCATGTAAACAATTTTTAGTTTCATGTCTCCTCCTTTATGAACCATCACTAAGAATCCAGGTAGGTTTTTATGCTTATTCATCCATGAGGGGTCACTATTTGAACCTGTTTCAAAATATTTTGACTTGGTTTGATGGATTGGTTGTGTTCAAGTGTTTTTAAAGGTTGTATAATTACTATCCATATATTTTTCATTTTATTCTCAGTTTTGGAGACCTCAAGAACTTAATAAGCCTCTTTTAGGCTTGTTTGTGTTTGCTATTGTCTGCTCATTTCACCTACAAGCAGGTGATTTCCACATGGAAGAAGTGGTTTTGAAGTTGTTTTCAAAGTTTTCTTGATGTAAGTTATCCATTTGAGGATTGACAAATGCATTTGAGGTGTTAAGAGGCCTTTAAACAAACATATTAGTGCTCAATTCCATCCTCTCTACCTTATAACTCAAAATTTGCATCTACAGGACCCTATTGACATCATGATGATGTATGGAGAGGTAGACATGTACTCTAATTGCTTATCATTGTTAAATGTGTAGTGATATGCCCAAGGAAAGTACATAAAGTTCACATTTATGAAAGGTTTCAGCTTGCCCATATTATTGCTCACTGTGGTGTACCAGACCCCCACCTAAAAGTGGCCTAAAAAAGGGTTTGAAATAGTGATTTGAGTATGGAAGTGAGGTAGGAACTCACTTGGAAAACTTTCATGATGGAATTATCTATGATAGACCCATCCAAGGTATAATATGGCTAGTTAAGAATGAAGGTCACTCTAAGGGGATGAAGGCTGTGTTTGGGTCTCTCTGTCCCTAAAAATGCTAAATAAAGGTCTATAAGCATTTTGGAAATAACATATACCATAGTTTCAAAGACTTTTCATTGCTCTTAATTGTTTTTATTTTTAGTTTTTAACATGGACAAAACCTATGCAAGGTTTGAGGTAAATATGAATAATGGAGGATGATGTTTGAAGGCCTCAAATATGCTCATAAACACATTAAATTATTTCAATGATGTCTACATGCCTAAACCTAAAATTGTCTCCTTCTCCCCTAGGTTGAAAATGAGACCTTAACAATGCATATAGATGATTCATGATGTCTCCAATGATTTTTCATTTTCCAATGACCCTCTAAGGAGGATAGAGCACTATTTTGACTCCCTAAGCTCATACCATGTCTGTACATAGTGAAAAATGCTTACCTATAGCTGGGTAGGTTGACAGTGACCTATGAATTCATGGCATAATTGGTGTTTAAGGTTTTTCTTAGAGAAATATAATCCAATCAAGAAAATTTAGTCCAAGAGTATTTTATAAAAACCTTAACTCACCTAATACAAAGTCCAAAAGCATGAAGTCCACACTAGGTTAGTAAAACAAGTGTCTCAGTCCACCTACAACCAGGTAGATAGACAATGAGATTTTGATGTCTTAATGGTGTTTTGAAGGGAATTTCAAGGTATGAATTAATTTCAATGAAAATATTATGACCTAAATATATTTAAGGAGGATTCACACATAATGTATACAAGTTTTGTTAAAGCCATCCCCACCTACAGGCATGTCTACAAGGTTGTCTCAGTTAGCAAGGGAAAATTCATATTTAAAACTAAAAGTACATCAAAGGGAATAAGAATGATGAGAAACATGTATAATGCATGGATCACCATATAATTTTTTAAATGGATTCTTTGAATACTATGTCCAGCCCTCAAATCATGCGATATATACTTACAGGCATAGGAGGAAGAGGAATTGTTATAGTCAGTCAAACAAGGAGGACCCACCTTACAAGCTTAGGGAGCATAGGAGATGGTGCATATTAATGAATAATGGTGAATGATTTACAAACATATACACCATTATGTTTTCACCCTAAATTCACTCTCATTATTTCAAACTCACTAAGGACAAGAGAGAGGAAGCAAGCATACATGGCTCCCATAGTGCAAACCCTACATGCAATCTCCTTGAAAAGTGTGCCTTAGAATTGGAATAAGTTGAGAAGTATAGACTCATCACCAGGAGATAAAAATTTATAAAAGGAATCCTTTTGATTTTAAAAATCCCCTCTAATACTTTTTTTTTTGAGCAAATAAGGTAACACCTCTTTGTTTTGTCTCAGAGGCAGAGTGTTTTTCCTTGCTTGAACCCTGCAACTTTTGGAAGATAGGTGAAGTGGTGAGATAGAAGGTGTGAAAACCCTTAAAGATTATTTTTGGATATGGGATACATCTAATACAACATGTGAAACCAACCTAGATGGATTGAAACTGGGTAAAGTGGTATAGTCAAGAAGGTTTGCAGGCACACCTAGTGAGTAAAGAATAGGCCTAAAGGCCAATTGACGGGAAACTATTACTTCTCACATAAATCAAGCCTCCAAATGGATGGAAACATGTCTAAGGCACCTTAGTAGATATATCTTGGTTATCATAAGGCAGAGGAATATATTAGAAGGTCATGTGAAGCCTAGGTTGCAATCAAGTATGTCAAGTGTGGTTTAGGCCTAAAGCCAAATGGAGAGTCGTTCTCACTTTTAGAATGCAAGAAGAATTCCAATAAGTTTGATAATGTTTATGAGGTTATTTAAAGTGTTATTTAACCTTCACTTTGCATAAAATTGCATCAAGAAGCCATTTCTTGGCTTGAAGATACTCAGACCCTGCATAATGCATGAAAGAGGCATGAATGGCTAACTTGGAAATCTCATAAATTCTATAAGGATTAGCATGGGAATCCAAGGTGTTAAATTATGTTATGGAGGTTCCATAATATTCTCTCAAAGGGATTAATTCAAAACTTGAATGTTCCATTTTCATGAACAAATGCTAAGACCTGAGACCACTCTAAAACCCTCACAAGACCCTTTCTCAGACCTGATGGAGGAAATATTTCAAATGAAGCATGAATATGGGGTAAATTTACCATAAAACCAACTTATATCTATATAGGACTCTCCAAATACATGCCACTTGTGAATTGAGGTGTACCCTACTTGTATGAAAGAGGTACAACAGAGCTTTCTTTGATAGATTTATGTGTTTTGTATCTCTTAACAAAGGCTTGGGAAATTTCATTATCATGTTGTTTGAAATTAACAAAATGGGCCAAAGTGTTTTCACGAAGATCATTAGTTTGGAATTCCTACACTAAAGCATTTACTAAGTCCTCCAAACTAGAAATGGAATGAGCTCTAAGTTAATTGTACCAATCTAAAGCATCACACATGAAGGTTTTGGCTAGGAGTTTGGTAGTGGTAAAGGTTTTTAATTTGACCCAATCCTTGTAAAGATTTCCAAATGTTTTGAGGTGAAGAGTTGGATTAGTTGATCCATTATAAGAAATTGTAGGTGTTATACCTTCTATATCAGTGTTGCCAATTTGAGTAGTGAGAGGTTTATTTTGTAAATGCTTGATGGTTTTATTGACTAAAGGATGTTGATGAATGATATTTCCTTAAGAATATCGAAGAGGAAGAGGGGGAACATTCTGGTTATGTGTGCCCTAAACCATTGGTTGCAGATGAGATTGAAGATTAAGAAGGTGGTTTGTCATTCTCATCATTTAATTTATGTTATGTGCTTGAAAGGTATTCATTTGATTGAGATTTTGCAATAAAAGTTGATGTGTTCGATTAACATTAGAAGCATTAAAATTGTTATTTGTGTTGGTATTAGTGGCTTGGGTACCACTATTAGTGTTTATGTGAGTTTTAGAAGAATTATGATAATGTGAGGTACTTGTTACTTGGATTCACACCCTTGAGGATATGTTCAGCTCTCCTCATCCAAGTGGCACAATGGAAACATCTCTCTTGATGTGGGTAACAATTTCATTGAGATGAATCTCTAGTTAAGGGGCTAGCTCCCCTTGATGCACCATTAAAGATATCTTTGTTGAGTTGTGAAGCTAAAAGCTTCACCAAATGAGTAGATTGCAGGTTGCTGGAGTTACACAGTCGTCGGCATCGGTCAGGAGTGATCGACGTCAGTCAGGGGTCGACCGGGAGCTGCCAGCGTCAGTTATAGATTGGCCGATGTCAGTCATGTGCAGACAGGTAGGGACCGATGTCGGTCCCCTGTGTGTTCTTGAAAGTCTATTTTTGTGGATGAACAGAATGTTTGCATGATAAGATTAAGTGTTAGTCTTAAGTCCGCATCTATATCTTTAGTAGGATTGATTTGAACCCTTGATTAAGAGGTTTATCTGATGGTGGAGAATGCATGCTCATGTTTCCTAATATTATATAATATGATTAGATCTTCATAGCTTAGTGTAGAATAGTGTATGTAAATATACATGTAATTGAGAGAGAGAACTCTTGAGCGAAAGAGATCTGTACATCTGAGAGGTGTGAGAAGAAAGTGTGATTTTCTTCATTGTATTTCCTTCTGGAAGAGTTTAATACAAGTTTTCAGGGTGGTTTCTTGTATCTCTTATTCTTTGTTGGTTCTGATTCTAGTTGCTTTCAATTCTGGTTTAATTTTGTGTTTATTTACTTACATAATAGTAATCAAGTTTGTTGGTTGATCCCCAACAATGGTATCAGAGCTCAGATTGGCTAACAGGTGTTTCAAATCTGGTTAGTATTTGTTGATTACAGGTCACTCACAGGGGTTTCTATTTGAGTGGGAGAAGTAATGGTAGAAGAAAGTAAACTGAGAATGGAGAAGTTTAATGGCAAGAATTACCAATTATAGAGAATGTAGATAGAAGATTATCTGTATCAAAAAGATCTATACTTACCGTTAGGTGGGGCTATAAAGAAGCCCACAGACATGGAAGATGAAGAATGGGAAGTTCTTGATAGAAAAGCTCTTGGATCTATAAGATTGAGTCTGGCATCTACTGTGATATCTAATTTATCACAGGCAAAGTCAACAGTAGAGTTAATGACTACTTTAGCAAATTTATATGAAAAACTCTCAACTTCAAATAAGGTATATCTTATGAAGTAGTTATTTAATTTGCAAATGTAGGAAGGTGGATCTGTATCTAATCATCTAAATGATTTCCATGGAATTGTAAATCAATTAAATTCAGTCAAAATATTTTTTGATGATGAAATTAAAGCTCTATTAATCTTATGCTCCTTATCTGAAAGCTAGCATAGCTTGGTAATGGCAGTTAGTAATATTGCATCTGCTTCAAATATTTTAAAAGTAGATGATGTTGTTAGTGTAATCTTGAATGAAAAAATTCGTAGGAAAAGCATAGAGGAAACATCAGGGAACGCTTTAAGTTTTGAGAGCAGGGGAAGGAAAAAAGAGAAGAGCAAGCACAGAAGATCAAGGTCTAAGTCAAAGATGAGAGGTAGATCCAAATCTAGAAATGGAAGAAAGGTACAATGCTGGAATTGTGGAAAGGTAGGGCATATATGCAAAAATTGTTGGTCAAAACCTAAAGAAGACAATCAGCATGAAGGTAAAAAAGAAGCAAAAGTTGCAGGTATTGTTGCACAAGATGCTCTTATATTCTCTTTGCATAATAATATAGAATCTTGGGTTTTAGATTCTGGTGCCTCTTTCCATGCAACCCCAAATAGAGAATATTTTAGTGACTATGTCCATGGAGATTTTGGAATAGTTTATTTAGGGGATGATGAGCCTTGTAAAATTATTGGAAAATGAAAAGTGCAGCTGAAAATGTAGAATGGCAACACATGGGTGTTGAGAGATGTCATGCATGTTCCCATCCTGAAGAGGAATATGATTTCTATAGGAAAGTTAGGGGATGAAGGTTGTACAATAACTCTCACAGCTAAATCTTGGAAGGTTACCAAGGGTGCACTTGTATTGGCCAGAGGTAAGAGAGTAGGTACTCTCTATTTATGTAATTATATTACTGATAATTCTCCTTCTGTATTATCTGCTTTAGATGTAGATGCAAAGTTGTGGCACCAGAGGCTTGGCCACATGAGTGAGAAGGGAATGTCTGTCAAAAGGTAAGCTTTTAGATTTGAAAAGCATAGATCTGGATTTTTGTGAGCATTGTATTTTTGGGAAATAGAAGAGAGTGAGTTTTCTCAAGACTGGGTCAACAAAGAAGAAGCACAAATTAGAGCTTGTTCACACAGATGTGTGGGGACCAGCTCAGGTTGCTTCTATTAGAGGATCACAGTACTATGTTTCTTTCATAGATGATGCTACAAGAAAGGTATGGGTCTATTGTATAAGGAAGAAATCTAATGTTTTTGACACTTTTAAGATGTGGAAAGCTTTAGTTGAGAATGAAATAGGCAGGAGATTGAAGTGCCTTAGATCTGACAATGGTGGTGAGTTCTGCAGCTACAAGTTCAACTGGTATTGTTATATGAATGGAATACACAGGCAAAGGATGGTTCCAAGGACACCTCAGCAAAATGGAGTTGCTGAAAGGATGAACAGAATAATAATGGAGCGTGCACAGTGTATGAGGTTGCATGCTGGTTTGCAATTTTGGGCAAAAATTGTAGATACTACAATTTACCTGATTAACAAAGGACCCTCTACAGCTCTGGATGGTGGAATTATAGAAGAGGCGTGGATAGGTAAAAAGGTAGATCTTTCATTTCTCAGAGTTTTTGGTTTTGAAGCTTTTGTGCACATTGATAAGGAAAATAGAAAGAAGCTGGATGCTAAGTTTATGAGGTGCACATTTATTGGTTATGGCTCTGATGATTTTGGATTCAGGTTTTGGAATCTAGGAACTAACAAAATAATTAGGAGCTGTGATGTTGTTTTCAATGAAAAAGTGATGTATACTGATCAGCTCAAGAAGCTGAATCAATCTGAGCAGAGCTATGGTGAATTGGATGAGGTGATGATCTAAAATGAGCTCGTGAGAAAGAATAATCACAGACAGGAAAACACAAAAATTGATGTTAGTCAGACAAGAACCAATGTCAGCAATACAGGAATTGATGTCAGTCAGACTGATCTATGTCGGTCAAGCAAGAACTGACGTCGGTCATGTGGAACCGACGTCGATCAGTTACAGACCTGGAGGTGACTGAGGTCGGTCACTGTCAGAGAATTTGGGTGGACAGCGTGTTGTGAATGAGTCTCAGATGCCCATCAGGAGGTCAGAAAGGGTAAGTAAACCTCTAATTCGATATTCCCCTTCATTATATTATTTATTGCTTATTGATGGTGGAAAACCAGAGAGTTTTGATGAAGCAATCCAGGTGGAATCCAAGAATCAGTGAGAGCTAGGCATGAATGAGGAAATTGACTCCTTGAAAGAGAACCAAACATGGGATTTGGTTGAGTTGTCAGCAGGAAAGAGAACACTAAAAAATAGATGGATCTACAGATTGAAGGAAGGAGAGAATGAACAGATGACATATAAGGCCAGGTTGGTAGTGAAAGGATTTGCATAGAAACTAAGTATTGATTTTGGTGAGATTTTTTCTCCTATAGTTAAAATGACTTCTATATGGACTGTATTGTCTTTAGTTGCTATTGAGGATTTGCATCTTGAGTAGCTTGATGTTAAGACAGCGTTTCTTCATGGAGATTTGGATGAAGAAATATATATGGATCAGCCAGAAGGATTTGAGGTCAAAGATAAGGAGAAACTTGTGTGTAGATTGAAGAAAAGCTTGTATGGTCTCAAGCAAGCTCCTAGACAATGGTATTTGAAATTTGACAGGTTTATGACTGAGCATGGCTACAGTAGATGTCAATCTAACCATTGTGTTTATTTTAAGAGATTGGATAATGGTAGATATATTATTCTATTGTTGTATGTAGATGATATGTTGGTTGTAGGATCACACATGTAGGATATCTCTGAGCTTAAAGTGAAATTAGCTCACACATTTGCCATGAAGGATTTGGGAGCAGCAAAGAAAATCCTTGGCATGAGTATTAAGAGAGACAGGAAAAATCACAAGTTGATTTTGTCTCAAGAGGATTATGTGAACAAGGTGTTGAAACAGTTCAATATGCAGGATGCAAAACCGATAAGCACACCTATGGCTGAACACTTTAAGTTGAGTAAAGAACAGTGTCCTAATTCACATGATGAGGTAGAATACATGAGTAGAGTTCCATATGCTTCCGCAGTTGGGAGCTTAATGTATGCAATGGTATGTACTAGACCGGATATTGCCCAAGTAGTGGGAGTTGTCAGTAGGTTCATGGCCAATCCAAGGAAGGAGCACTGAAAATTAGTTCAGTGGATTCTCAGATATCTGAGAGGGACCAACAGTAGGCATTTGTGTTATGGTGGTTCAAACACTTCGCTACATGGTTATGTAGATTCAGATATGGCAGGTGACTTGGATGGTAAGAGAAGCACCACAGGATATGTGTTCACTGTTGGTAGAACGGCGGTTAGCTGGATTTCAAAGTTGTAAAAGGTTGTTGCCTTGCCTACTATAGAGGCAAAATACATTGCAGTCACAGAGGCTAGCAAAGAGATGATATGGATGACACGGTTCATGGAAGAGCTAGGAAAGGAGAAAGAGAGTTGCAGATTATATAGTGATAGTCAGAGTGCAATTCATTTGGCTAAGAATTTAGCCTTTCATTCAAGAACCAAGCATATACAGCTTAGGTATGACTTCATTAGACAGGTATTGGAGGATGGTGAGTTGAAGCTGGAGAAGATCCATACAGATAAGAATCCTTCTGATATGTTAACCAAGCTGGTAACAAAGGAGAAGTTGAATCTTCATTCAATTTTTGTTGGTCTTCAAGATTGAGTTTGAAGATGGAGAAGCTAGAAGATGTTGTTGTATAGGTACTGGTGCAGTTGTTTATCTCCAAGTGGGAGATTGTTGAGTTGTGGAGCTAAAAGCTTCACCAAATGAGTAGATTACAGGTTGCTGGAGTTACACAGTCACCAGCATTGGTCAGGAGTGACCGACGTCGATCAGGGGTCGACTGGGATCTGTTGATGTCAGTTATAGATCGGCCAACGTCAATCATGTGTAGACAGGCAGGGACCGATGTCAGTCACCTGTGTGTTCCCGAAAGTTTATTTTCATGGATGAATAGAATGTTTGCATGATAAGATTAAGTGTTAGTCTTAAGTCCACGTCTCTATCTTTAGTAGGACTGATTTGAACCCTTGATTAAGAGGTTTATCTGACAGTGGAGAATGCATGCTCATGTTTCTTAATATTATATAATAGGATTAGATCTTCATAGCTTAGTGTAGAACAGTGTATGTCAATATACATGTAATTGAGAGAGAGAACTCTTGAGGGAAAGAGATCTGTACATCTAAGAGGTGTGAGAAGAAAGTGTGATTTTATTCATTGTATTTCCTTCTAGAAGAGTTTAATACAAGTTTTTAGGTTGGTTTCTTGTATCTCTTATTCTTTGCTGGTTCTGATTCTAATTGCTTTCAATTCTGGTTTAATTTCGTGTTTAGTTGCTTACGTAATAGTAATCAAGTTTGTTGGTTGATCCCCAACAATCTCTCTAACATAATAATTTGTGTATGAAAAGGGTTAAGGAAAACAATTAAGAAACCAAAAAGGTGATGTACCAATGTTTATCTCCTCCTATTTTATAGGAAATATGCTACTTAAAGACTAACAAAGTTTCTCTCACACAAAACTCACAACTCCTTGTGCATTGTCACATCAACATTTCATATGTTAGATTCAAGAAGGCAATAAAAATTTTATGAGAGCAATAGATGATTTCAAGAAGGAATACAATCATAGACCACTTCTAAAACATCTATACACTAGGAATAGAATACTAACAAGGACCTATAACAATACTCTTTCTGCACATTTGGTAGGTAACTGAAGATGACATGTTAGGAAAGATGACCTCTCACTAAACAAGAAAAACAAGATTTAAACCAATAATCAATAGTACAGCATGTGAGTGGATAAATTTCTTGTATTATTTCCTCAAGAGTCTTTCAAGTACAAATTTGGCTAGATTTTTCCTAATAACCAGCAGAGGCTCCTTCAACAGCCCAAAATAATGCATATATATATCCTTTGAGAGAGAGGTCAAACAAAGGGAGTTCAAGGGTCACTTGGACATGTGTCCATATGAGAGAATGAATTACAATTGCATATTGAAGAGAGGTGGGGTGAGTTATGCCATGTTAAGTGTAATGAAATTACTTCAACAATAAAGTAGAATAGAAGAAATAGATCCAGATATGACTAAAATATATCAAAATATATGATAATAGATAAACCACTTCAAGGGGGAAACCTCCACAAGCTTCAATAAGATCAAAATTCACAATATGATGATAAACAATTACCCACTACCTCCTATAAGTCTATCTAGGCCATGGTTACTCCATAGGCCGACCTACTAACCAAATGAATGCATTCCAAAATGTGATAAAGCATTAAAGAGGGATAAGTAAGCCATAATTCGGCTATTCATATCCTCATAAATGAGATAGGTTAGGGGCATAACATGCCCTTCCCCTTCAAACCAATGTTGTCCTCAACGTTGAACAACTCTGGATGTTGTTACAGAAAATCTTCACCTTCCTAAGTTGCATCTTCACTGCTGAGGTTCTTCTATTTGATCAAATATTCCTTAATCTCTCTTGTTCTCAACCTCTTAGTACGTGTTTAGAGGATCTTCTCTGGTTCCAAAATGACTCATCCTTCTTCATCTAGTTCTAGGAGTTCTGTCTAGGCTAAAACTATTTGTCCAATGACCTTCTTCAAATAGGAAACATGAAATAGTGGGTGTATGTGAGATGAATGAGGTAACTCGAGCTTATAAGCCACACTTCTAATTTTTTGTAGAACATGATATGGGCCATAATACTTAGGATCAAGTTTGCTGTCCTTTTTCTATTGCTTTAAGGACATTTGCTTGTAAGGCTACAAACGCATAAATACCCAGTCACCCACCTCAAAATTTTTCTCACTATAGTGTTGATCTGCTTGTTGCTTCAGCTTATTTTGTGCCAAGGCCAAATTCTTTCTCAAAATAGCCAAAACCTCTTGTTGATGTTGAATGTGTTCCTCCACATCTTGAACCTTGGTTTGCACCTTTAATGAATAAGTGATGGAAGGTGGATGGTAACCATATAGTGCTATAAATGGAGACATTTTAGAAGAGGTATGGAAAGATGTGTTATACCACCATTCTGCAAGTGGTAGCCATTTAACCCAATGTTCTTGTTTATCTGATACAAAACAATGAAGATACCCCTATAAACATTTGTTAACCACTTCTATTTGTCCATCAGATTGGGGGTGGTAAGATGAGCTATGAGCTAGCTAAGTACCCAAACAGGAAAATAGTTTGATCTAGAAATTACTAGTGAAAATAGGATCATGATCACTTACAATTATTTGTGGGGTTCCATGTAATTTTAGAACTGCTTCCAAAAAAATATCTGCTACTGTACTTGCTGAAAATGGGTGTGAGAGAGCACAAAAATGGGCATATTTTGTAAGCCTATCCACAATGACGAAGATAACATTCTTACCTTCAGAACAAGGCAACCCTGTGATGAAATCCATAGAAACCTCCTCCCACCTTTGACTAGGAATTGCTAATGGTTGTAACAGAACTGGGGTCTTAACTATCTCACCTATATTCTGTTGGCATATCAAGCATTTTGCCATAAATTTTTGTAAATATCCCTTAAGTCCTTCCCAAAATAATTCTTTCTTAATTATGTGATATGTTTTTAAGAACCCTGAGTGTCCCCCAATTGGAGATGCATTCAACTCTACAAGAATCTTATGCTTAAGCTCTAAATTTTTTCACAAGTACAACCTACCCTTATACCACAGGACATTACCTTTCCATTCAAATTTGTCAGAGGCTAAAGTACCTTGCTGGAGATTTTGCATCGAAACCTATGTATCCTTGTCTTGCTCCCATTCTAACCTGGCTTCATCTACCCAATCTGCTTGCAATATGGACATTGCACAAAGTAATGCTTCTGTGGATGTATCTCATCTAGATAGTGCATCTGCTACTACATTATCTTTACCCTTCTTATATATGATTTCAAAATTGTAACCCAACATTTTAGTTACCCACTTTTGTTGTTCCTCAGATGATAATCTTTGCTCCAAAAAGTATATGAGACTATCATGATTTGTTTTCACCTTAAAGTGTCTACCCATCAGATAGGGCCTCCATTGTTTAAATGCATGAAGAATAGCCATCATTTCTTTCTCATAGATAGGGTTTTTTAGATTCTTACCTTTTAATTGATGACTCTCAAATGCAATGGGTCTTCCTTCCTGCATTAGTACCACTCCCAACCCAGATCTAGAAGCATCACATTCAATAGTGAATGTTTTTGAGTAGTCTGGAGTAGCCAAAATTGGAGTGGTGCACATAGCTACTTTTAGTTTCTCAAATGCTTTGGTGGCAACATCATTATAATGGAAGGCATCCTTCTTTAGCAATGCAGTGAGTAGAACCGCTATGCTACCATAACCTTTCACAAATCTTTGGTAGTAACCTATTAGTACTAGGAACCCTCGAAGGTTTTTGAGAGTTTTTGGCATGGGCCATTCCATCATAGCTTTGATCTTCTGGGGATCAACTTTGACACCTTCATGGGAAACAATGTGACCTAGGTACTCTACCTCTTGTACTCCAAAAGCACATTTGGATGGCTTTGCATAAATCTGATGCTTTGCCAAAATTATCAACACCTATTTCACATGTTGCAGATGTGCTTCCCATGTTTGACTATAAATCAATATGTCATCAAATAAAACCAACACAAACTTCCTTAAAAAAGGCCAAAAAATAGTGTTCATTAAGCTCTGAAAAGTAGATGGTGCATTTGTAAGACCAAAGGGCATTACCAAAAACTCATAATGGCCCTCATGTGTTCTAAAAGTAGTTTTATGAACATCTTCATCCTTGATTCTAATTTGATGGTACCCTGATCAAAGATCCAATTCTGTGAAATAATTATCACCATGCAACTCATCAAGTAAATCATCAATTACTGGAATAGAAAAATATCTTTGATGGTGTACTTGTTGAGTTCCTTATAATCTGGGCACATCCTCCATGTGTCATCCTTCTTTCGCACCATGACCACTGGTGATGAATATGCACTTTGGCTATGCTTGATGATCCCTACCTCCAACATCTCATGGACCATATTTTCAATTTCACTTTTTTGTGCATATGGATATCTATATGGTCTGATATTTGGTGGTTGACTCCCTGGAAGTAGTTGAATGGCATGATCATGTTCTCTTTTTGGTGGTAGTCCTTTTGGCATGGTCCCAAAAATAGATGGGTGGTCATCAAGAATCATTTGGAGATCAGGATGTGTAGATTATTGTGTAGGTTGAACTTCTATGGAACATAATCGTGTAATAATTCCCTTTGCCCCCTTTTTTAGTATCTTGGTCATCTAATGTGAACTAACCAATTGTGGAGATTTTGCTTGTAATCCACGTAGTTCAATTTTTCTACCTTCAGAATGAAAGTGCATGAATAGTTCTTGGAAGTTCATCTCAATGATACCCAAGGTTGTGAGCCATTGGACTCCCAAAACAATGTTTGTGTTACCCATGGGAATAGAAAACATAGGAGAATCGAGATTGTACTCACCCATAGCAAGCTTAATACTATGGCATTTGCCTAAACAATTAATTGTGCCACCATCTGCAATCATGACTTGAAATTCTAGTGATGGGTAGATGAAATAGTTCAATCGAGAGGCCAACTTATGGTTGATGAAGTTATGTGTACTCCTTGAATCAATCAACACAATCACCTTTTGTTTCTTGAGGAAACCCACCACCTTAAGAGTTTATGGAGTGCTAATACCTGCAAGTGCATGACAAGAGATTGTAGGTTATGAATTTTTAGGTACCTCCTCTATCTCTTCCTCATCATCATTAGAGGCATCATCTTCTTCTTCATCGTCATTGGATCCCTCAATGTAGAATAACTTCTTCTCAACACATCTATGCCCTTTGCTCCACTTGCTATCACAACTGAAACATAATCCTTTTGCACGCTTCTCTTCAATTTTCTATGGGGTCAATCTGGTAGGTGGAGGAAATGTTGGTGTCGATATGCTATGATCTTTGAAGTGAGTGAATGACTGCTTCTTGTTGGCTATGAATTTTTCCTCAACTCTACATGCCATGATAATAGAATCATAAATCTTAAGTGGATTAAGCATGCATACCTCATGTTGAATGTGGTCCTTGAGTCCACCCAAAAATAGGTCATTCAAGTTCTCCTCAAAAATTATCTCCACACGTAAGGATAGGTTCTAAAAATGATGAATATAATCCCTGATGGAGCTAGTTTGTCACAATTTCACCAATTGGCTGAATTAATTCTCTGTCACACTATTGACATAGTGTAATTGCAACTCCTCAGTAAAAACTGACCAAGTGACATTGAGAGTCATCTTTTTATTTTGAGCACACAACCATCGATACCAAATGAATTGATCAGGTTCAAGATACAAGGATGCCATGGTAACCTTCTATCCACCTAGAATCTGATGTAGATCAAAAAAAAAATTCCATTTGGTTGATCCAATTGAGTGGATCTTTTCCATCAAAGTTGCGCATATCCACCTTTGGTAACAGGTGCCTCTGTGGCAATGGAGTTAGATTTGAAGTAGACTGGTTAGGAGAACTACCCTAGTGGGTTTGTGTAATAGAATTAGCTAGATGATTTGACTGATTAATTTTCAAAGCCATCATGATATCTCCCAAACTATCTTGTATGAATTTCATATTAGATTGTATGCCTTGCACCTCACTCTGAATGCCTTGCACACTATAGTCAAGTTGGCTCACTTTGTGATCTATGTCAGAAAACCCTAGTACAAAGGGTCTAGTACATCCCCCTTTTGAATCCATCACTTCCTTTTTAGGATTTTTACCTAGATTTTTAGCACCCTTTCCTCAGCCCCGAGTTTGTGGACCTGCCATAAAAGGGCTTTATGATATCGACTCTTATTGGCACTTTTGACCCAACTTTGACCAAGTGATTTTGGAATTATGTCAACCTCAAATAAAACTATACAAAGAACATACCATAGCCAATTTTTTCTAATATTTCCAAAAATGTAAATAACTCAAAAAAAATTATTTGAATTGCGCACTATAGAGCAATTTTATGAAAAACCCTAAAATGGCGATAACTTTTGTAAAATAGATCCAAATGAGTTGAAATTTTAATGGAAGCTTAATTTAATTATTTCTCACCTCTAGTAAAAACATTGTAGATAAATTCTCAATAGTATTTTAGATATATCCAAATTTTAAAAAATTGGGTTTCACCCACAAGATTGCCCAAATCGCAGCTCTGATACCACTTGTAATGAAATTACTTCAACATTAAAGTAGAATAGAAGAAATAGATCTAGATATGACTAAAATATATCATAATATATGATAATAGATAAGCCACTTTGAGGGGGAAACCTCCACAAGCTTCAATAAGAGCAGAATTCACAATATAATGATAAACAATTACCCACTACCTCCTATATATAGTCTATCTAGGCCATGGTTACTCCATAGGCTGACCTACTAACCAAATGAATGCATAGAGAAATGTGATAAACCATTAAATATGGATAAGGAATCCACAAGTCGGTTATTCATATCCTCATACATGAGATAGGTTAAGGGTGTAGCATTAAGATGTATACTTATTTGAAACCAGTCATAAGAATGGTGAAAAGTGGTGCAAAACCTCCAAAATTTATATGGGTAATTGCCTCCATCATAGATTTCCCATGAGCGTTTGAAACTAAAAATGGGGAAATCGACACATAGCATGGCTCAATGGATATGAGACTCATCATGATAGTTAGAGAATGTTCTTTCTAACTATTAGCCATCCTCCTGACACCTGTGTTCATCGATTTCATAGGAGCTCTTTGATTTGGTCAACTACCAACAATGACTCAAACCATCAACCTACCTATTTTTTACTTGTTTTATTTTCACCAGATGCTTGGGATTTTTCCATTTGTCACCTCTACATTTGCCCTCAAGTTCCCATCAAGATTTTAAATTCTAAAGGCTAGCCCATGACCCTGAAGTTGATGTCTATGGACCCATCATGAATTCCTTTGAGATATTTTCCTCAAAAAAATTTCTCAAATAATCTTCTATGGATAGTTTATCTAAAATAATTCCTTCAGGCTTTTCCATTTGGCCCTTTGAACTTCTCCTTTTTCCCTTCTATCGAAATAAATGATCCTTCGACAATTTCTAAATGACCCTCCGGCACTTTGTAATGTCCATTCGGTTCTTGGAAATGTCCCTTTGGGTTTCTTGAAAATGACCCTTTGGAAAAATTGTAAATGGTCCCTTTGCCCTTTTATCAAGAAAAGTGCCCTTTAGATTTCTAGAAATAGACCTTCAGAGTTCTTGCAAATGAACCTTCCAAAAGGAAAATTGTCCCTTCGAGTTTTTATAAAATGCCCTTCCAAAAGGAAAATACCCTTTGGGTTTTTGTAAAGTACCTTTAAACTTTTGAAAATGGACCATTTAGTTTTGGATAAATACCTTTAGACATTTTGAAAAGGACCATTCTCTGAAGGGAAAGTACCCTTTGAAAATATGTAAAATACCCTTCGAGAAAAATGAAGTGCCCTTAAGAAAAATTGAAGATGACCTTTCGACTTGAAAGTGGCCTTCAAGAAGATTACTTGGGACATTTTATAAAAAAATTATCCTTCAGAAAGGATGAAGTGAACTATTTCCTGTAGAAGCGCCCTTTTGGGAAAATTGTCTCAAACAAAATGTCTAAAATAATTCTTGACACTTTAAACAAAAATCCCAAAATTAATCTCTCAAAAGAATTAACACTTGTACTTTTACTATGGGTTTTGTATGTAACACATTCTCTAAAGGAATTCTACATACTAAACTTAGACAAAAGATGTAAATTTGGGATACTTATGCAATTGTTGCGTGTGCAAGATCTAGTGCCTTGAAAATGATCTTTAAACCCTGCTTAGACTTCTTAGAATGACTTAAGAAAATTAAAGGACCTAGACAATAAAATGTCCAAAGCTAATAGCATTCATAATACATCGAAGAGATCTGAGATCACACTATAACATGGTATTAACCCCTAAAAGATCTAAAGGTCATGTTTTCATATATGGTTGCCCAATTTTGACCTACAAGTCAAAATTAGGTCAACAAATTGGTGACTCGTAGGGGTAGTATGCCTGTTATATTGACTAGATCAGTAGCCTTATTAGTCCATTGGGCATGGAGTCATATAAGGACACTCAAACAAGGAAGCATTAACCATTGACTCAAATTTGATCAACACAAGATAACTAGCCACTACCTCAACAACACAAAGGAAAACAAGGACACAAAGAACCAAGAAAACAAACACACAAGATGCACACATGTGCATAAGCACTTAAAAAAAATAGGACATAGTATAAAGAAAACTAATTATGAACAGATAACCAAATATGCTTTTCCCCCTCTTGGATCAAAGGGGAAACTCCTTAGGTCTCTTCTATGACAAGAAATCTCATGGTCCCAAACAAGTGGTTTGTTAAGTAGGAGTTTGGTGACCCATACCTCTTGCTTGTCACCTCACCTGATTTGATCTCAAGTAGATAAAATTTGAATAGATCTCCAAAGAAGACATATTCCTCTTCAACATTTTCACATACTCCATGCTACTACCCACTCTTCATCTCATGCTCAACTTGCATTTCTTTAGTAGGCATATCTCTAAGAGGATTGGTTCCATGTTCTTTATAAAATTTAGGCCAATAAGAACTTGTTCCATTTCTTAAGATCTAATGTGTTTCTTCCAACTGAATGATAAGATGATATCCCATTTTGATGACTTCAAACATGTCATCATCACATGCATAAGCCTCTTACATACGAAGATTTGAAAGAATACTTTTCCTTTGTATACTTTCTTGTGTACCTATGTTGCCTTCCCCATATTTAACTAGCTGATAGTTTCCTTAAAGAGGAGTATAGCCTGATCCAATGACTTCAAACAATTAATCCAAAATCTAATCAAAATCCTCTCCTAGTCCATCCATAGTATCTTACAAAGTAAGAAAAGAATCAATGATCATTTCCCCCTCATCAAGAATGGAGGCAAAAGTTTGTGAATTGTCTTTTTGTTCACCAAGGTGGGTACCTGTGGTGATTTCCTCCTCATCTACAATCATGAAGTCTCCTTGATTGGTCATGAATTGAACATATTCTTCTTCACTTGCCTTTCTCAAGATAAGTTCCTCAACACAAGGAAAGCATTCTTCATCAACCAAGCAATAGAATTCAACACAAGGACTCTCAAAATTAGATGGGAAATGGAATGTAAGGGTTTTATTTTAAAGATCATGAGAAAGAAGGGGGAAACCTTGGGCCAAAATCACTTGATTCTATTCCTTCCACTTGACCAACACTTCATCAAAATCAAAATTAACTTGAGGACTTTATTGATGAAAGGTAGATGGGGTGTGTTTAGGCATAGGATCTTCGTTAAGGTCTAAACCTTCCATCTCACCTTGACTAACTAGCCTCATCTTTGCCTCTAATTCCTCAATTTATTTATCTAGATTTTCTTGAAAGATTCTCTGTTGGAGTTCATAGGAATCACCATGGATATGGGAAGTACATGAAGGCTGCCATGGAGTACAAAAATCTTCTTGAGAAAGGGTGGGAGGGACTTGAGAAGGACTGGTTTCATTTTGCATTTCACACTCTTGAACAATACTCTTCTCTTCTTTCTTGCCCCATGATTTCACTATTTCACTCCAGCTCATGATCTAAGGATTGGGACTCTCTTCTTGAGGAAAGTTAGGAGGGGTTTGTATAGGATTAATATCCTCTTCAATTTCATATTCTTTGACAAAAAAATTCTCCTCTTGATGATAGGCAACAACTTCATTCACTTTCTCAAGGTCTTGAGCTGGTTCATGATAGACATTTCTCCAATTTGGAATCTTGACATCATGTTGAGGGGCTTGAGGAGGTTGAGGGAGACATTGGGAAGTCTCTCTAAGGAGAAAAACATGCACCTTGATCCTGTCCATTGATTGTATACTCTTCAAATGTTATAGGTCTTACTGATCCACCATGTAAGTATGTGGTCAAGAACAGTTGCCAGTTTTTCAGTAACATGAAAATTCTTTGTTTGCAAGAAGTCAAGATTTATGGCTTCCTACTGTAGCATGCAACATGGATCATTTGGTTTGGGACCATTTGTCAAGCCACTGGGCATGACGTTGGGCATGGTGGGGCCATCACTTTTTTGGCTCTAGAGCTAGCTTAGAACATTATTTCTTGGGGTTTAGACCCCACCCATCAGGTGGTGTGGACCCTTTTTTATTTCAATAACTGCATTATTGGGCTAGCTAATTTATACACCTCCAATGATGTTATGGAGTGGGTGTTCATGTGGAAATGGTTCATCAACTCTCTCTTGGATGCCCATGGATCCTTTTTGGTGAATTTAATATAGTGGAGTCGACTAAGGATAATGAAGGGCACCTTTCGATGTGATGGTGTGCAGGAGAGTGGGAGGCATGGTTCTACATGCACAAAAAACTTGATTTTTTTGATCCTAATCACCACTGGAGGAAGGATTCAGACTCCTTAAGATTCACCTAGTCTTAGTTCTACCAAGGGGATGACAAGGTGCTTTAGCATCTCAATAGAGATTTTGTTGTTGAATAAGATCTTTTTTATTTTTCTCTAATCAAGGGTAGGGATGTCTCTATCATTCCTGATACTTTTCTCTTAGATCATCACCCCATTTGATTTAATTTTTAATGGACTTATCCTCAAGTCAATCCTGCATCCATGCAATTCTATCTCAATATTGCTCACCTCAAACATGAAATTATGGCAGGGCATATTATTAGAATTTAGAAATTAGTTCCTTGACTAGAAGGAGATATTGGTTGGATTCAGTGGTGGTCTAAGGCACCGGGTCACACTTCCACATTTCTTTGGATTTATGGCAAGCAAGCAACTATATTCAAAAGGTGTTTGCTCAATATTACAAATTGTGAGTTCATTTGTGCCTCATAGGAGCTAGAACATGCACCTTTTAATGTTCACCTCAAACTCAAGTGGCATGTGGAGGCATAAATTCTAAATTTAGGAAACACATAAATCTAGAGGAACTCAACTGAGAGCTTGTATGCAATGAATCAAAATTGGTGATAGAGTAACCAAGGACTTCTTTTCTCTCCTACACTCTCGAAGAACTACTAATATAATTAAATTTGTCAAGGAAGGTAATGCCTAACTTACCAAAATTTCAAACATCTTACGAGCCTTTGTGCATCATTATCATAGTGTTTTATCATTACAGGCCTCTTCTCTAGAAAGGGAGGTGACTCCCCTCCAATGTCTTTAAGTAGTGCCCTATAAAGTTTCCAATTCTCAAGGAATTGCTTATGACGGGCCTTTATCCCTTAACAATCTTCATGAGGCTATTAAACAAATGGATGTGGACAAAGCCCCAGGAATTGATAGTTTCCCGTGTGAGTTTTATCAAAATTTATGGGACACTATTTACCCTGATCTACACTAAGTTTCCACTAAAGTAGTTCTAACCAATTCCTTGGGAACCCTTATCAATTAGGGCAATAATAAATTCATCCCCAAGGCTGATGATCTTGAAATTATCACAAACTGGAGACCTATTACATTGCTCAATGTCTCCTATAAGATTATTGCCAAAGCTCTGTCTCTTAGGGTAAGACACATTCTCGCTCTTATTGTTCGGAGTGAACAAACAAGATTCATTCAAAATAGATTCATCCTGGATAATGTCATCATTGTCTGGGAAGGTATGGAGTAGGCTAGCTTTTTTAATCAAAAGGCCCTCAGTGTTAAGATTGACTTTGAAAAGGCTTATGATTGCATTAAGTGGCCCTTCATTTTGGTAATGCTTCAAACATTGGGGTTTGGTCTAAAGTTTGTTCAAACTATTAATATGCTTTTTCAGGATACAGGGGCTTATATTACCATTAATGGCACCCAATCTTCTTGGTTTGAGTTGTATTGCTCCATAAGGCAAGGCTACCTTTTTGTCCCTTCCCTATATGTTCTTACAGTAGAAGGTTTTAGCTATCTTATAGCTGATTATTCTCTCTGGGGTTTGGTGAAAGGCATTTCTCTCTCTCAGTTTGATCGACAAATTGTAAACGACCATTTTGAGGATGACTCCTTTCTCACTCTCCAAGAGGAGGAACAATCCATTAAAAATGCCATGGAATGTTCACATATATTTTGTTTGGCCTCAATATATTCCATTCAATGGAGGAAGACTCAATGTTACAGGTAGTCTCTAGACCCTAAACCTCCTTGGATTGAAGAATTTCAATGGCAGTGGATTTTATCGCGGGTGCAGTTCAAGTTCCTGGGCATTCCTTTTGCCTTTTGGGCCTCTCCCTATAACTTATGGTCATATGTGGTGTAGAGAGTAGAAAAATGATTTTTTTTTTGATAACTAAGCCTCTCTCTTTGGCTAGTAAGTTTTAAATCTACTTTAAATTTTTGGCCACCACGCATTTTTACTATTCCTCTTGTTGGGCCCCTTCAAATGCCACCCACAAAAAATTAGAAAAACTTTTAAAAGATTTTCTTTTGGCCAATTCTAAAGGACACAAGGGCTTCCATAAAGTTGCTTGGAATATTTGTTGGCACCCCAAAGAATCAAGGGGACTGGATCTTCTCAATATCAAGCTCTAAAGGCTAGCGCTAGGGGCCAAATGGATAATTAGAGGTCTTTTTAGGGATGAGGCCTGAAATATTCTTCTTCATCATTGTATTTCTAAGATCCTTCCGTGTGGTTGGAAATCATGGCAAGGCCAGAGGCTTTACTCTTTGCTTATTACCCCAATGCCTATCAAAATCAAGGGGACCTTTATTATTCAAAGTCTATGGAAGGCTTGGAAGAAGCTTAAGCCTCACCTTAGCTAGGTTGGCGATGGGTTCAGAAATGGCCTCTCCCTTAACTCTTAGCCTGTTTGGTGGTTGCCTTGTCTTACCTTTCATAATGTTCTCTTTGCCCTAGTCCCTTGGGTTAAATGGTTACACCTTTTCAAAAAAGGTGTAAAGGTTATTAGTGACCTCTTTTGTAAAGATAGTAGAGAATGGATCACTTGGCAGCAACTTCAAAACAAATACCACCTAATAAATTCAGATGTAGAGGTTATTGTAGAAATTCAAGGTTCCATACCTGATGAATATTTACATAAAATTGGTGTTAATTCTCTTTTTCCTTGGTAGAGGGATTGGCATTGACCAACAACCACCCTTTTCACTCAATACACTCCTTCGTTGGGATATCAATTATTGGCCCCACAACATGCTCCAACTGATATGCTCAATATTAGTTGGAATCTTCATTCTTGTGAAGGGATCTAGGCTAGGCATTTCAACACAGTATGGTTTGCTTCTATTAAGCCCAAAAAAGCTCATTTTTTATGGTGCCTTCTCTACCAAGGTTTGCCAATGGGTGATCGACTCAAGCATATGGATTTGCCTAACACTGTCTACCTATCCTGCCATCAACCAAAAATAATTAAACATCTCTTTTGGTTTTGTCCCCATGCTTAGTCTGCGTGGCATTGGATCTATTCCCTTTTCCATCCTTTTCACCCATAATTCTTCATGTGGAATATGGCTCTCTTGGGGGACTCAGCTATGTTGCCTGCTAAATATAATCTCTTTTGGCAAATCTTTCTAGCCGACATTATGTTTCAAATTTGGAAAGCTAAGAACTATGATTGCTTTAATCATGAAGAGTTGGAACGTAATTTTTTTGTTTCTAACAAAATTATTGTTCTCTCTAATGCCACTCTTCAGATTCAAAGCTAAATAGACAAGGTCCATCTGGAGCCCCACCAAATTTAGTGTTTGTTCGATCACTGGGGGAAAGCCCTGTGTGTGGTCAACCGAGAACCTCCTGATCCCCCATGAAATCCTTCACCCCCTCAGAGATGAGGATGTGGGCTAAGGCAACAACAATCTAGAACTGAATGCAGGAGCTATTCTCCATGTCGGTCACCACCTCGCTAGCTTTCTCCTCGTCATGGTGGTCAGAGTGGTTCCTCCTACTTTAGCAGTGATGATGAGCGCTGGGGATCTCCTCCCCTGTCCCAGGATGGTGCAAACAAAGGTTGGGGTCTACCTCCCCAAGGAAAATTCCCACACTTAGCTTTGGCTATTTCCCTTGAAAGAAATTAAATTGAGACCTTGGATGAGTATCAAAGTTAAACAGACAAGGTCCATTTGGAGCCCCACCACATTTAGTGTTTGTTTGATCACTGGGGGAAAGCCCTGTGTGCGGTCAATCGAGAACCTCTTGATCTCCCATGAAATCCTTCACCCCCTCGGAGATGAGGATGTGGGCCAAGGCAATAACAATCTAGAACTGAATGCATGAGCTATTCTCCATGTCGATCACCATCTCCATGTCGATCACCACCTTGCTAGCTTTCTCCTCGAGGGTTGGGGATCTCCTCCCCCGTCCTAGGATGGTGCAAACAAAGGTTGGGGTCTGCCTCCACAAGGAAAACTCCCACACTTGGCTTTGGTTATTTCCCTTGAAAGAAATTAAATTGAGACCTTGGATGAGTATCAAAACTCTGATTGGGAGCCCTTACTTGTTGATGGAGATCCTCCAGTGATGGGAGGATAGGGTGATAAGCCTTCGGGTCTATCATCTCCTCCGCTTCCCCCGACGTCCATGTTTGCTTCTGTTGCGTAAGTGTTCTTCTTGATGATATTTGTACTTTGATTTATTTGCTTTGCTAGGATGTGATGTGATGTAACTTTTTTCAATGTGGTCACTTTGTGACCACTTTTTATGATTTTTTCTAAGAGATTTTTTATAATTCTCGATGTAGACTTACTCACTCATGGAGTGTGACTTTTTCTACTCATTTTTTTGTATGATTAACATTGTACCATATATTATTTTATATTAATATATAAACGTTTTTCAAAAAAAAAAAAAAAATTATCACAAAAACTAAATATTAATTAATAGTTTCACTCATCATATTTATGAATGAACAAATATTATTGCAAAATTAAATTTAATAATCATTTAACTATATTTATATTTTTAATTGTAAAATATAATAATTTTCTAAAAAATTATATTAAATATAAAATAAAAATTTAATCAACTAAAAAATATACCATCTTTAATATTTATTTATTATATTATTAATTATATTAACATTAATTTTCTAAAAAGGGAGTAACTGTCGGGTGAGCGGTGTAAACTGGGCTTGATAGTGACTAGACGGGCTCATGTGACCACGTCGCCAGTACACGGAGATATGCCGGGGATTCTGTCCCACACGGGAACCCGGCGTTCTGACCGGCACGGCAGGTGCGCCGCGGCAGGCACGCTTTGTGTCAGGAAACAACGTAATCAACGTAATTAACACTATTGTATTTTATATGTATCGTCTATCCAAGCAATTAACACTATTGTATTTTATATGTATTATATTAACATTATTTTGGTTTGTCAGGTCGATGCTTGTGTATTATTTTAAAAATGGCCGACAATTTGAGAGGTCGGTGTTTGTCTTTTCTTCCTCGTCGTTTACCCGAATCGAATCTTTTTTTTTATAATTGCTTCTCTATTTTCTGAACATGCAATTCTTCCTCGTCGTTTCTGCGGTAAGAAAATGTATAAATGCGAAGGAACATTGCATAGTTGTTGAAAAAACGAAGGAAAAATTGTTCGCCATCTGAGACGATAGCAGATTGATATGTAATAAATGTTAGTTTAATGCTTAAATATATTCTTTCCTTCCGCGTTGTTTCAACTTTTTCCCTCCTCCAATCATTTTTACAAGGCAGTGCTCGTCTGTTTTAGTCGAATCTAATCTTTTTGTACAAGGCAGTGGTTGTACATTTTCTGAACATCTTCCTTCGACTTTTCTTCCTCGTTGTTTCCAGGAAGGAATGAACCCACCTCCCATAGATCAATGGTTTTCATGTACAAGCTATCTATTTATATTCACTCTGCTCTTCCTCTTCGACTTAAAGCCTTCTTTCTTATTTTTAAGCCCTACTGCAACTAAATCCGATTCATTCTGCTCTTTCTCTCTCTTTCAAATAAATCCATTTTTTAAAGCGTGCGTGCTTGGGATCTGAGTTTGAAATCAATGGCATCTTCATCCTCGTCTTACCAACAAAATGATGGTTTCTCTGTTATTGAACCTGTTGGTGCAAGGAGGAAAGTATCTGAATCGTCAAGATTGTTTGAGGTGTTCATCAACCACAGAGGCCCTGATGTCAAACAGACTCTGGCTCTTCAGCTTTACAATTCTCTTCAGGAATTGGGAATAAAGGCGTTTCTTGATAGTGAAGAGAAAGAACTTGGAGATTCGTTTCCTTCTACAATTGAAACCGCCATCCGCTCAGCTTCAGTGCACATTGCCATCTTCTCCAAAAGATATGCAGAGTCAGCTTGGTGTCTGACTGAGTTGGATCTCATGTTACAGACTCGAGCTAAGATTATTCCAGTGTTTTATGATGTACAGCCTTCGGAACTCCGGCACGTAGAAAAGGGAGTGTATGCTGCTGCATTCACTTATTATCAAGAGAAGTCCAGGCACTTGGAAAAGCTCGAGGAGTGGAAGGAAGCACTTCAGACTGTTTCACTTATCACAGGCTGGGAATTCTCCAAGTCAGAGTAGGTTTTCTGCTTCCTTTAAATTTACTTCATTTTTTCTTCTCTCAAAAGACAGCTATTTTAAGTAAGCAAAATTTCTCTCATATAAAATTGCCCTTTCCCTTGCACAGTGTCTTCGAAAAGATAGTGTCGGCAGTGGAAAAAGAAGTAAAAAGAACAAAATCATTATATGTTGCCAAATACCCAGTTGGGCTTGACAATCTTGTGCAAGATTTTGAAAGGCGAACCATTCATGACCTTGTACAAGATTTTGAAAGGGAGTGCATGTTGAATAAAGAAGCGGAACAAAAGGCTGGGGCTGTTGGTATTTTTGGAATGGGTGGATTAGGGAAGACAACTCTGTCTAAAGAGTTGTTTAACAGAATGCGTGCAAAATATACTAAAACATGTTTTTTGTTTGATGTGCGGGAGGCATCTGCCAAAGAGCAATTACCTTCTTTGCAAATTCAACTTATTAAAGATCTATTCAATGGACAACATCTTCCAAATTTTAGAAGTATAGAAGGAGGAAAATGCTATATCAAAATTCATCTGGAAAAGAGCAGTAAACTGAGCTTCTTGCTTATTGTAGATGATATTGATCATGTAAACCAGTTAGACTCTTTGTTGTTCGAGGATATATTAAATAAATTTAGTGACAGTCTGTTAATTGTTACAATTCGTGATGTGGGGGTGCTCATAAGCACGGGAATTAATACTGGTTATAAGATGAAAGGAATGAATAGAAATGATGCGAGAGAGCTCTTTTGTTGGCACGCCTTTGAACAACCCCGTCCGGCTAGTGATTATGAGGATGTAGTTGATGACTTCATAGATGTATGTGGAGGCTTACCATTGTCTCTTCAAGTTTTGGGCAGCCATGTCCGTGGTAGAGATCTGACTTATTGGTTTTTAGCGCTGGATAAAGTCTGTAAGATTCTGCCAAGCGACATAAAAGAATCACTTAAAATAAGTTTTGATGCACTAGAGCAGGGGGAAAAACAGATATTCATGGATATAGCATGCTTTTTTATTAATAAACGTGAGGATATGGCTATAACAATATGGGAGGGATGTGGTTGGAACGCCCGACATGCGCTTCGCACTCTCAAAGATAAATGCCTTATTAATAAAATGAAGGATTGGTGGGATGAAGATAATTTGGGAATGCATGATCACCTCAGAGATTTGGGAAGAGCAATGACAGATGAAATGAGTGGTCCCCACCGCTTATGGCGCCCCCATGAACTTAAATCTTTAGTATGCTTCCTTGTTTATTTGGTGATATTCAAAACTTTTATTGTTTTCAAGACATTTGTATGTAGTACATCGGTTCGTAATTTTCTTACAACAACACTAGCTTGATCTTAATCTTTGAATGCAGGAATTAAAGGGATTCCAAACCATTCTTGCCCAAACTAATGTAAGGTGTTTCCAGAGGATTCTAGATAGGACCTTGAATGTTTCTATTAACTACTTTATAGGGAATTCAGAAGATTGGAGTGAGACTTCAGTTTCTTTGCTTTGGCTTGAGATTGGCCACAATGGGAATCGTATGACAAGCATTCCTTCATGGATTCCTCTTAAAAATTTGCGGTGTTTACAAATTGAATATTCACATTTGAAGAGGTTGTGGCAGAGTGATGAGCATTTGCAGTGGTTACAAATTGAATATTTACATTTGAAGAGGTTGTGGCAGAGTGATGAACAGGTATTTTACTCTTCATTGAATTAAAATTCAGATATTCCTTAATAGTAGGTTATTATTTATCAAAGTTTGAAATAAATTTATTGTGAATCTCAGGCACCCTCCTCGTTGAAAGAGTTCCCAAGTTTGTCAAGCATGTTAATTCATTTGAAAAAATTAGGCTTCAGTTTAAATTTATAATTTTGGTTATAGGGCGTTATAGATTAAATTTTAAATATGTCTCCAATAATAGAAAAGAGTTCCCTCCTATGCTCTCTTTTTTCAAATTAAGAGGAATATTGGCTTTAAATAATAGGGGATGGTCCCCTACTGTAACCAAGATCTTAACTAGTGGATATCATTATCCAAACCTCTTCACCTTATTTCTATGGAAAGCCCGACTGCTAGATTTAAATATGGTAAAAACATTGAGTAGTTTTCACTTGATTGATTGTGAAAACCTGAAATGTATATCAGGGATATGTGATCTTACAAATCTTGTACAGTTGAAGATTCATGGATGCCCACAGCTTAAGGAGTTGCCATGTCTTTTCCATCTGCGCTGTCTGGAGAGTGTTTCAATTGGTGACTGTTTGACGCTAAATGGTCTTCAGTTGGATGGCTGTAATAATTTGAGAAGAGTAAACGTGTTTGATGTTCCAAAGCTTGCAATATTCAACATTCGACATTGTCCTCAGCTGGAGGAATTGACAGATTTTGAAGGTCAACATTCCCTCAAGAGGATTACAATTGATGGATGTGGGAAGCTCAATGAACTTATGTTGAGTCATTGTTTTAATTTGAAAACCCTATTAGGAAATGTTAATGTGGCAAAGCTTAAAATAACTCATTGTCCAAAGCTCGAGGCGCTGTCAAGTCTTGCGGATTGTGAGGAGCTTATCATTGATGGATGTAAAAATACAGCGATACGAAATTCCATTCACAGGTTTCAGGTATTGAATAAGCATTCCCTATCTCATGTTGTGCTTAGTTTTCTTTTTTTTTTCGATTAAAAGTTATTAAGCTTATAAATTATTTCTTATAGATTATTAAGTAACAGTTAGGGAGAATGCATCCATGCTCTCTTATTTTCCTTCTGGTGAAAAGAGTTGTCTATTAATTAACTATTTGAGACATTTTATTTATTGGGGGTTTCATTTTCTGATATGAAGAGAGTGCCGTCAAAGAGTCTGTTTGTGATAGGGAGAGCAGTGGATGGAGCCAAGTCAATCTTCAGCCAATATCACTTCTCGGACTGCATTGGCATGGAAGCTCACGTGATTCCAATTGGCAGTTATGCGGCATCGGCATCGGCATCGCAATGGGCATTGGCATGGGAATCGGCTTCAGAATTAGAAGTAGGTTCATTGAGTGCAACCATAATCTGTGCTCTGGTTTCTGATCAACAAAATGAGCTGGAGGGGTTGAGGGGGCACGTGGCACGAAATGAGCTGTATCAACAATTGATAACCATAGTAATTACCGGTCAAGAAGCAATAGATGATTACATCAGAATGCTTCGGTTGCGCCGCCTATATAACAGTGATCCGATAGAAAAGGCATATATGGTGATAGTGAAGAAAGGTGAAGAGTGGAGAACTATCAGCGTAATGAAAATAATTACAGATCAACTATTTAAAAAGTAGGGTATATTATTACTCTCTATTTATGTGTATTATGATTATTTTATTGGAAAAGAAAAAAGAAAAAAATATTGTATAAATGTTAATATATAAAATTATTATTATTATTATTATTATTATAATAAATTGATTGGAAATAATATATATAATATTAAGAATTATGTTAAATGAAATATGTTATATTTGATTCTTTTTAAGTGAGAAAGTGTTGAAAACTTACATAATTTAAAAGTTTATTTATTTTCTAAAATATAATTAAAAAATAAAATAATAATAAATCAGAATATATGATATATAAATTTAATTATTAAACTTATAAAAATAAATATTATAAATTTATTATATATTAAATTAAATATATAAAATGATTTTATATTAATTTATTAGATAAAATAAGATAATAATATTAATGTTCACTAAAAGTAAAAATTATTCAATAAAATTAAAAAAGTACAATGTTAAAGTAAAGTGTTTATTAATAAATTAAATAGTTTTATGTGATCAATATTTCAAATACGTGAAGTAAATAATATTCAAAGTCAAGGGAAAATAAATAAATCTAAACATTTCAAAACTTGCTCTATTAAGGTTTGCACGTCTATTTTGTGTTTGGTTGTTCTGTCTCACACTGTTCTAAACCCACCTTTGTGGGATTTATGATGTTGAGCTTACATTTATTTTGATTTTACTTGCGTCGTTTGGACAGATTGAGTTTCTTTAAATGCTCTTTGACCAATATGTTGCAACCATTATTGAGGATGTTGGGAAGGATGTGATTTGTAAACTAGGTGGAGATTCCATTCTTAGGTTCATCAACACAGATACTTACATCTAGCTTGCTACAATTGATTATAAGATTGTTATGCACAAAACCAAACTGAACAAATGCTTGGGAAAGAAATGAGCAACCTACTTAACATAAACAACGATTAAAGTGATAAGAAAACACATTTGACACACAAGTTACCTTGCAGAAACCCAATGTGGGAAAAAATCCAATGGGTGAGCAAACACACTCCCTTTCCACTATGTTCTACAAAGCATACAAGGTACCTCCAATTTCACTTATATGGATAGAATACTCAATACCATTCTATCCAAACTTATATGCAAACTGTGATTTGCACTTACAAGACCTTTCTCAGGACTCCCATACACTTGAACCAATCACATACAATTGTATAGGGTGGTTACACAACCGCACCTTGTAAACTACAATGGTTTTGACACCATCGATCTATAAATAGGGGTAATTTCACCCTTTAAATAAAACCACAAGGTTTGAGAGGAGAGAAATCCCTATTTGATCAATGTGAAGGTGTCTAGATCATCCTGACATTGTTTTCTCTCCTTGAACTAAAGTCTTGAGTAGGAAGCGTCTTAAATAAGTGCTTAAAATCTCGTTTACATACAATTGGGCATAATGGAATCAGTTAGTACCAATGACCTAGGACAATAAGATCCATTTTTTTTATCATACCTCCCCAGTTTGAGGCTTTTAAGTCCAAAAAAGCTTTAGGACTTCTATAGGTGAGGAAATTTCTTCCCCGCATCTTCTTTGGAATACCATTTGGATTTTTTGATTATCTTCTCTTTTAAGACAATCAACCAAGATTCTTGCACTCTTCTTTTTTAAATAACATCTTCTTCTAATTCCAACTGAATATCAGGGGCAAGATCTTCAATGGAAGATAACAACAATTGTTCATCTTCATTGTCTAGCATAGAAGGTTAAAAAGGACATAATTTCTCAACATCAACAACTGAATAGATCTTCATATAAGGAGGCACATCAAGTTTAAAATCATTCTTTCCCACTTGTTTTATAATTTCAAATGGACCATAACTTGGAGGATTAAGCTTTTTAGATGTACCTTGGAGTCATTCTCTACTTAATTGCAACCATACCTTATCACCAATAAAGAAACTATGCTCAGTCCCATGTTGATCATGTCTCACTTTGTACTTAACTTTAGACTCCTTCAACTTCTCTTGTATATGGAGGTGAATAAGCTAAAATATTTCAATGAAATGTTTAGCCTTGTAGACGCCAAGATCCACTTTCCCATTGTCTTTTTATGGTTTTCTCAAAAAACATCAAATGCACATAGAGGTATGTACAAACCTGTTATAAGAATGTTGAATATACACCAAAATTTTATCCCATGTCTTAGGATGCTTCCTATTATACCCTCTTAATAGCTACACCAATGTTCTATTTACAACCTCAGTTTATCTATCAGTTTGTGGGTGAAAAGTGGTAGACCGTTGCAACTTAGTATCTATTTTCTCCCACAATGTGGACCAAAACTTCCCAAGAAACCTTGAATCTTGATCTAAAATAATAGAACTAGGAAAACCAAAGTGAATCCACACATTAGAAAAAAAGAATTCAGTTGCATCACTTCCTTTAAGGGTCTTCTTACAAGGAACGAGAATACATATCTTACTAAACTAGTCCACAACTGAAAAGAGATAGTCATGCCCCTTCCTTGACATAGGAAATTTTCTTACAAAACTCATGGAAATGCTTTCTCATGGCCTAGAAGGAACCGATAATGGTATATATAAACTTATCTTTTAGTTACCAAGCTTACTTGTACCACATAAAACATAACTTCTTATGAACTTGGAAACATCAGCTTGCACATTAGGCCAATAAACATACCTATACGAATGAGAAATAATCTTTGTCACTCCAAAATGAACTATGAGTTTTGAAGTATGTACCTCCATCATTAGGTGAACTCTTTCCTCCATGGGTACAAAAAGCTTACCCAACTTGTAGATATATCTATTTTGAAGATAATAATCCTCTTTGGGCTCAAACTCTACAACTTGGGACTTTCCTATTTGAAAAAACAAGTCCCCAAAATATGCACCATGTTCATATCCCTCTACATAGTCTTCATACCTAAAAGACTCAAGAAGAGTTATTGTGATCATGGTTGTAAGTAAATGAGGCCTTGACAACATGTCAATGATCTTATTAGTCACACATCTTTTATATTTGATAATCAAATTGTATGAAAAAAATTTAGATGTACAAAGAAAGTAAATTGATTGTAATCTAAGCTAAAATTCAAACTATGGTAGAGCAACAAATAAAGACAACAACAATCATAACCTTTACGCTTTGAATTCACAAGATTTCTTCATTGTGATATACAATCGATTTTCTCTTTAAAATATATGTTGCCCACTCATCTAATGAAAAATATAATGGACAACATTTGTGGTGCAAAAAAAAGTCTTTGATTTGCTTTTATTCACTTTGATTTTCTTGTGTGTAGAGTCCTAATTACCTGATTGTTTGATGTGATGATTTTGTGTACTCTTGCAAATGGAGATTTTCAAGTGTATTTATAGATGTTTAGAGAAGAATCCAATGATGGAGGATCAGTTGGAATTTTTAAATGATCCAAGTGATCGACAGTGGATAATGAGTCCTCACCCATGAGGATGAAAACATTTTCAAAATGATTGAGAAAAACATGGGGTTGGTTAGCAGAATTAGCAAGACTAAGTCAATTTCATTGACAACTCAGGGGATAAGTTATAAGAGGTTGAAAGTTTTATGGATTTGGTTGGGATGAGGGAGAAAAAGGTGAGATATATTTGGATGATGTGGAAAATTCAGATTTTATTATTTAAAATAAGGATTTAAGTGTGCATATTTGACATATTCAATATTTTGAATTATTTAATTATTTGAATCTGGGAAGAAATGTGATTTATTAATTTAAAAAGAGTTATTAAATAGATTTAGGTGCATTTAGAAACTAAATAAAATTTAGGTGTCTAAATTTTCCTCTCTTTGAAATAGTGTTGTGAAGCAATACTATTTTGAAGAATAATAGAAGTAGAGTGTTGATGACAGAAAAGGAAAAATTTGCCTCAAATGAATAAAAATGAGTGTGATGATGCCCCCTCAAGGGTTTATACAAGAACATGGACAAATGCTTAAAATTGATGAAAAGAGGAAATGGTCAAAATGATGTGGACGAATGATAAATCAATTTATGTTAGAATTGATGTCAAATTTGTAAGATGTTGGTGGCATAATAAAGTTATCCCTAATTAATGGGTAAGTGCACAGAGTTGGGGGATAATTCTATGGACATTTTAGGTAACATGATTGCATTAATAAATAATGCAATTGCATTATTTAATTAACATGATTGAGTTATTTAAATTATAGCTCGGTAAATACCCAACCATAATATGATTGCATTAATGTATAACACGATCATGTTAATAGATAACATGATCAGGTTATTATAAAAATAATAACATGATTGCATTATTGTTTTATTGCACATTATAGTAATGAATATGTAGATGGAGTGAATATTGGTTAACATGTAACATAATTGCATTATTAATAAATATAAGTATAAGTTTACATTTATATTGTTACATTTATTTTTTCATACTTTATATTTATTTTAGTAAATATAAGAAATTAGAGTCACTCAGCATCTGATAGAGTTGGTCTCACAACTGTATGCCTTACGATGTGGAAAATAAATTTTCAAACTCCTATCTAGTCTGTACTTAGGCATTTTTAGGGTCTAATTATTAAACTTAGGGATTTTAGGACATATTTTTTGCAATTGATGTCCATTTTTGGTAAATATATAGTCATTTTTAAAGTTTTTGTGCCTTCCAAATTGATTCTTGGCATTTCTAAGAGTCTTAGGTTTATCAAAATTAAAATTTTCAAACCATTCACTTTGAAATTGATGCAAAGTGGTGTGATTAGGGTAGCATAGGTCACATTGATGACTTACACACATCAAATGACCACTTTGTATTAATTTCATTTATTCATTATCCCTACATCATCCTTGATCACTTCCTATCCATGCCTCATCACCCCTAATCACTCTCTCATCATTTTTAATTGTCCCTAATCACTCCCTCATTGATCCTCACTATCCTTAGTCATCTCTAATCACTCCCTCATCATCCTTGATTAATCCCTCATTGACCCTCACTATCCCTCATCATTTCTAATCACTCAATCCTCATCCCTCATCATCCATCTTTAATCACTCCCTCATCATCCCTGAACACTCCCTTCTCATCTCTCATCATCCCTAATCACTCCCTTATTGACCTTCACCATTCCTCATCATTTATAATCTCTCCCTCATCATCCCTAATCACTCCCTCATTGACCCTCACCATCCCTAATCACTGTTTCATCATACCTTGTCATCTCTAATCACTCATTCCTTGTCTATCATCACCTCTAATCACTCCCTCATTAATCCTCACTATCTCTCATCATCCCTAATCATTCCTTCATCCTCCATAATCACTCCCTCATTGACCCTTATAATCTCCCATCATCCCTATTGACTCTCTCATCATCTCTATTCAATTCCTCCTCATCCCTTCTCATCCTTAATCACTACATCCAATACATTGATGGTGGAATTTTTTTGGGGTTTAACAATGTTAGGATCTACAAGTGGAGAGTTGAATGCTAGCATAAAATATAAGACATAGTGATCAAAATGATGTGGAGGAAAATTTTAAACATAAATATTTAACATTTATGAAAAAATATGGGCCTATTAGGAATGATGTAATTCACAATTGAAAATCCACCAGAAAAAGAAAAGCAAGTAAAACCACCACAACACCAAAAATGGGTAGTAAATGCATGAGGATCACCAAGCTATGTGATTTCCTGAAACCAATCAATTGATTTCCATATGAGACAATTTTAATATGATTCAAATAATTACATTGAAGGCATTCTATTTGTACGTATATTTATTGAGTCATCATACCAGAGGGTATAAAATAATTGTCAAATGATTAGAATAAGTAATCCAAGATTGGAAATTGTTACTAAATTCATAATTTCAATATTCAATCCAATGAAGAATGTCGCACTATGATCTCTCTACTTTCACATCTCGAGAAGTGGCTACAAGTTATCTAGCACTATAAAAAGGTAAATAGATAATAGATTATGAACCCAATGATATGGTTGGTATTAAAAATATCTCTACTTTCCCCAACAATAAAATATATGAATTAAAAATATTGTTTCATTAAAAAAAGTAGATAGATGGTGAGCCAATACACTTTGTCATTTCCAATGGAAGTCAGAAGAATTTAATTTCTCCTAAAGCATATTTTCAAATTTGAACTTGAAATTTATACATCATCTATAACCATAGGCTTGTGTATGGTCTAGTGTAGGCCTTGAGAAATGGATCACTTAGTAGTGTCACTTGGTATATAAAATCAAACTTTTTAAAGATGCAATCCTTTATGACATCTCACCATTAGAGGTGTGTGATGTTTTACATGTGGTCAACCATATATTTACCATTGACATGTAGTCTATGAAGTAAATCCTTGAAATGTTGTGATAGATTTTCATGATCTAAAATACCATATATCATAGTTAGTTCATAATATTTCAGTCATTAGTGCCAGGAAGTGCAAGAATCTTGTTAGTTATAGTAAGAAGTAAATGTAATAACATCCTTATGTCACCATATCATAGTGTGGTTTATCCAACAATAACAAAGATAAAATAATTAAACCATAAACTAGATGAATACAAGGATATATTTTAGTCACCTAAATAAGTTCCTACATACTGTACACTAAACAATACTATTGATTTGATCCCTTAACTACCTCTACCTCAAACCTCTTTATACAACATATCATTTATAGAGAATGAATAGATCAAGTGGTAGATTCATGAAATCATGGATAATGGACACATCATGTCCAAATCATTGCCTTGTAGAATCCCAATTGTGTTTGTGCCAAAGTTGTGAATCAATTAAAAAATATTAATAAGATTAAAGTGAAGAACTATTATCCTCATTTAAACATTAAGACATTTTTCTACCATATCTATGGTGTGGAAGTCTATTCCAAAATTGATCTTAAGTTTTTGTATCATCATATTCATGTTAAAACTTTAGACATTTAGAATATAGTCTTAAAAACAAAGAAAGGATTGATTGACTAGTTGGTTATGCCTTTTATGTTAACTCATGTAATGAATTCATTCATTTCAAGATGTTGAATGACATACTCAGGCCCTTTACCTATATCTTTTTTTTAATCTACCTTGATGACATATTAATCTTTACAAACCATGGGATGAACATCTACATCATGCTTAAATAGTGATTACATTTTGCACAAACATATATTTATGATAACATTAATAAATGTTCATTTTTCATGCAAGAGATAAAATATTTGGGACATAGTACACACATAAAGAATGAATGTGTGAACCTAACTAAGATTCAAATCATATAAGAATGGGAAACATTAAATAAATTTGCATCTGTTTCAAATCTTCTTAGAATTAGAAAATTATACAAGAGATTTGTGTTTAATTTTTTATCTTTTGAACCAAACTACCAAAGGTGGAACCAAATAATGTTTCATCTAGTCAGCTACACAACAAAGATAATTTGATGAACTAAAATTCAGACTCTATTTTGTGTTATTACTTATGTTACTTGACTATAAATTTGGAAGATCATCCAACTCATTCAATAATAAAATTGACTATCACAAATGGGTATTGACAACACAAGTCCTAGAAAAGAGTTAATTTATATTATAATGGATTAAACAACATATAATTTGAATCAAAGATATCTTTAGAGTATATGCTTACATAAGATGATTAGGGATCGATTAGGGATGGTGAGGGTCAATTATGGAGTGATGAGGGATGGTAAGAGATGGTGAGGGTCAATGAGGGAGTGATTAATGATGATGACAAATGAAGAAAGATTGATTAGGTATTATGAGGGATGAGGAGAGAGTGATTAGGGATGATGAGGGATGGTCGTAATCAATAAAGGAGTGATTAGGGATGATAAGCCCAAGTGATGGGAGATGATGAGAGATAATTAAGGTCAATGACATAATCATTAGGGATGGGGAGGGAGTGAATAGAGATGAGGAAGATATTAGGGATGATGAGTGATGAGAAAAGAGTGATTAGGAATGATGAAGGATGGGAGGGAGTGATTAAGGATGACGAGGGATAGTGAGGGTCAATGGAGGAGTGATTATGGATGATAAGAGAGTGATTAGATATGACTAAGGATAGTGAGGATCAATGAAGGATTGATTAGGGATAATGTGGAATGATGAGAGAGTGATTAGAGGTAATGAGGGATGAGTAGGAAGTGATCAAGGATGAAGGAGGGATGATGAACAAGTTAAATTAATAAAAAGTGGTCATTTGATGTGTGTAGGTCATCAATATGACCTACACTATCTTAATCACACCACTTTGGATCAAGTTCAAAGTGAGTAGTTTTCAAACTTCAATTTTGACAAACCTATGACTCTTATGAATGCCAGAAATCAATCTAGAAGGCACAAAAACCTAAAAAATGACTTAATGTTTACCAAAAATGGATATCAATTGAAAAAATTATGTATTAAAATCCCTAGGTTTAATACCTAGACCCTAAAAATACCTAAGTACTGATTAGATTGGATTTTGAAAAACTATTTTCCATGTCATAAGGCATGAAACTATGAGACCAACTCTATAAGATGCTGAGTGACCCTAATTTCTTGTATTTAGTAAAATAAATTTAAAATATAATAAAATAAATGTAATAATATAATTTTAAACTTATACTTAACATTTAGAGTGGTAAATATAAGCTTATGGCCAAAGTTGCCTTCATATGCAACTCCCACATGTTTTAGGGTGTTGAGAATATACAAAGTGATCATGTTATTGATGTGATCACACAATAATGGTATTTGAATTTGAATTCAATACCCATGGATTTTAGCTTGGGAATGGATTTGATTCCTGAGCTAAAGGCTTGGACTATCAATGTACAGCTAAGTTTTGAAAGGTATGATAAAAACAACAAAATTTAAATTTGATTGCCAAATACACTAAGAATTTCAACATAAAAATTCAAAAACTTAATACCTTCATGACAAGTAAACTCTCCTCTTTCAAAAAATATGTTTTTTTATAATTTTTATACTAATTTAAGGTTTCAAACTATGTTGATTTTTAACTATGCCTTTTTTAGACCACTACATGCTGCAAACATACATGGTTATACATGTTCATGTAATTTGTATTTCATTTATCCAAGTGAAAAAAATTTATATGGTAACCAATTAGGCCTAATTCTACACACATTAAAAAAAATTGATTTTCATTTTTTTTAGGTGGGTTGGCATGTCGTACAGATGGCTATCCATTTTTTTGTCAATTTTTAGGATCTATTTCATTAAAAAAATCATAAAAAGAAGTATTCATTAAAAAAATATAGGTGACATACTAGAATATCATATCTAAATTTTCCCTAAAGAGTTTTAAATAATATTAAACATGCTCAAAAAATGGTGCACAATACGACTGTCTATCTACTATATTTTCTAAAAAAATAGGAGTTCCTCTTCAAATTTTAGATGTTTGACCTAGTTACAATTAACTATTTAAAAAAAAACAGTGTTTTGGAAACTAGACTCAAAATTATACATTTCATATTCTTACACCATCTTCAAATTTGGAGTGTACATATCTCAAATTATCTACAAAAGTTTAGATTTATGAAATTTCAAGAAAATCATTTCCACAAGTAAGCCACTTTTTATCCCCCAACTTTGTGCACTTACCCTAATGAAAACTTAGAGTATGGATTTGAAAAACAATAGTTTATCCATTTAGAGATTACATGCTTATTATTTTTATTAGTGACATAGGGGTCAATTAAGCAGTTATGGGATCGATATATCCTAGCAATAATAAACTACAGATTTATAAATAGAAAAATGATATTGAATTTTCAAATGATTTTGTTATTTTTATGCTGAGAGATTACTGCAAGATGTTAAATACAAATTCAAAATAAATTGATTTAATGCTACTTAAAGATCCTAGATGAATAAAATAATGAGTTAGATGAGAAGATGGGCGGGGGAAATATTTGGTAGGATAGAATAATATAAGTAGAAGAATTATGATTGGAAAAATAATTTGTGCAAATTAATTTCCAAGGTTAGTAGTTAAGAATTGTGATTTTATATATTTGATCTAAGCCTTGTGAGGAAATATAGACCATATTCCACACCATGAGCACCGAGTAGAGTGAGTGAGATGATTTTAGAGACCTAAGAGGAGTGGGCCTCTAGTATGTTATTCGAGTTTTGAAATTTTTGGTATTTATTAGAATTTATTAGGGCTTAAAATTAGAGAAAATGAAATCAATGATACAAAAATGGTGATTTTGGCATCTATTTTAGTAATTTTGTAGGGGTAAATAGTGATTTTGCTAATCTTGGAGGCGAAATCATCAAACAGGGTAGCGATTTCGTTTAGGGGAATTTGATAATTTTATTATTTGGGGTGTCAAGGAAATCACTAAACATGGTAGTGAAATCATTTTATTATGAAGCGATTTTGTTAAGGTTAACAATGATTTTGCAAATATAAGGGTAGAAGCGAATTTACAAAAGCCAAGAGCAAATTTGTGGTTTGTAGTGGTAATTTTGCATATAATGAAAAGGATGAAAGGATTGAAAAATGAATAAAAATATTTGTGTCTTCTTTTTTTTGTTAAGTATTTTGATGGAAAGTAAAATAAAGAACATATTACTAAATAAAACTCATAAAATGCTATTTTTTTTGATTTACAAGAGGTATTACCAGTGATTGTGATGTGGAAGTAGAGATCTATAGTGATGGTGCACATGGCTAGCTTCATCGAGTATGAGTTTGGTATTCTGAAGGTGAGTGGTTTATCCTACATTACATAGATGCCAAAGGTTCAAAATGATAGAGCTCTTTTGACAACAGTAGTAGAGAGGTGGTGTAGTGAGACAAACACATTGTACTTACCTATGGGGGAGATGATTATTACACTTGAGGATGTGTATCTGATTTTGGGTATTCTGTTATGAGGTAGACATGTGTATTGGAGACAAGGTCCTTAAAAGATTAATTTAAACTATATTTTTGGTGATGGCTTGATCTTGATTGTTATAAGTGGGATCAATGTATATTATTACATTGATTTAGATATGGACTCTCTGTCTATTGTACTTATGGTTGTTATCAGTGGCATTCTAATTCTTAACAAGAGTGGGAGACTATGTCCTATTGGCTTATTAGACATGATTGGATATATGATGGAGATGAGAGGGATGTTCACATGGGGTCCACACATTTTAACACATCTATACCATGATTTACATCATTTTGTGTATTTAGGTCAAATAGAGATAGGGCCTTCTACATTACTATAGGTTTGGTGTTGGGAGCACATTATGATTGAGAGGTCAGTTAGGCATATAATCAAATGAGAATAGGATGAGCCATTGGCATATGGATGGCATGTTATTATTTGGGTATGCAAACCACATTTAGGATATTTAGACTTTTGCAAGAGGGTGATTGATGAGGTAGGTGATGACCAGATCATCTAGAGAACTTATAAAGAGATTGTGTTTCAGTGGCCTCATGAGGAGATTCATATGAATTACATGATGACCCCTTGTTACATCATTGGGATACATGCCTACATTATAGAGAGATATCATCTAGACAAGGTGATGAGATAATTTGGTGTGAGGTAGCATATACCAACTAAACCACACATATTTTCTCATTATGTGATTGAGAGACCCCAATGGGGTATGATGATTGATATAGCCATTGTTGATCATAGCTAGATGTAACTATGGACTTATATATGAAGGGATAGTAGAGACATCATTGATGTAAGAGTGGTTGATGGGTATGCAGATTGGTGGGATCGATAGAGACCATTGAGATTGATAATGTTATATACACCACCATAGACATGCAAGTAGAGGTTAGTAGCTAGCTTGAGTAGATAGCCATGAGGTATAGTTTAGGATCCCAAATAAAAAGGGATTTCATAGGAGATATAGGATGATCATGAGCATGAGTACGAGGCAAAGGATGTGCTAGAGAGGCTAGTCATCCTCATGATGTGCTTATCACATATGTGGAAGACATTGAGATTTTGTAGGAGGCAGGGGTTGAGATGGATGTTGATATATAGAAAAGGGTTAGAGGAGACACTCCATTGATAGAGGTGGAGATTTATGTCATGACTACACATAAATTTCAATGTTAAATACTCAAGCTACTTAAAATCACCATCATAATGTCTCCAACTGAAGACATGTGTCCCTGATCATTTAGGATAGGTCCACTATAAGTGGATAATAATGTGGTGCATTCTGGTTCATAGACTATAGACTCATCCCAGATGACTATGTTGATTGACTGATAGGAAAATATATAGAATAATAATTGTGGAAATGATAGATCAAATGCATAATCAAAGAATATTTTTGGATGTAACCATTGTAAGTGGACAATGGTGAAATGCACTTGAATATGTTGACTGTGGACTTGTCCTTGTTGATTGTGACAAAAAATTGATCACTACACCTTTTTCACCTACATCTACTGAGCTATCTGAGATATCACACTTTAGAATATATTGCATAGAAATTTTTGTGTTGTTTATCTTGTCTTTTGAAACACTAAGGGTATTTTGTTGACTTGAAAACCTTCAAAAAATATGGGATTATAATGGGCAAAGTTAACCTCTATCACCCCCTTGATGATGACCATTGTTTATGTATATATTAATATAAGGTAAGAAATCAATCCCACATAGTTATCCAACCTACAGTGATTGTGTAATTATGTTCCTTTGACTATATTTATGGAACTAAATAATGTCTTGGATAATTGAAAATGATGACTATTGACTTGATTTAGAAGGCTCTTGTCTTGGCTTACAGTTACTCTTTGTGAAAGATCTTGAATTTGGAGATAATATGGTATATTTTATAAATGTACATATGTATGTATACTTGAACCAAGTGAATAGAAATTGGGTCAAATGAATGACTCCTAATGTATGTTTATAGGTGAAATTTTTTAAATTTTTCGTAGTCGACCTTATGAAATGTGTAGGAAAGCCAAAATAATGTTTTGAATTTCAAAAACTATTTGGTGTAAGATGCAGCTAGCCAAAGTGGTTAGAGGGCACTATGCTCCTCTACATTTTTGATAAAACACATTTTACAACATGTGCACCATCCATAAATTCATGGAATATGTCATGCATACTCTCTCAAATTTTCACTACCAAGCAAATTCATGCATCATGCACATTTTGTGTAGTGCCTAGATCCATGTTGCAAAGAGACAAAGATAACAACATGCACCCCACCTAAAAGTCATGAAACACATGAGATTTAAAGGATTAGCTAGTGTAAGGTTGAAGGTTATCACCCTTTCATAGGGTGATGAAAATATTTAGTCTTGACCTCCATCATTGACACTCCACATAGCACATAGTTTTGTGCAACACTCTCCACACACTCCACCTTTGTGTGACATCAACCAATTTCATAATGAACACAATCTAAACCTATCTGTAAAACCCAAATCTATGCATAACCCTTTGACATTTCTAAAATTAATACATGATAGAACATTTTTCAGCACACTACGCATCTGGAGGTTAGAGTTGTAATCATCGAAAGATGAAGAATCACATATGGAAGGGTAAAAGGTTAAACTTCCATAATAACTTCTTCGCCTTCATGGCATGTAATATATTTATAGATATCTATAATTTTATTTAAGTAGATAGTAAAAAGGTAGAGTGCCATACATCTTTCTCAATAGTATGTCATGTATAGAGAAAATAAATATTTTTACTGTCCTAGTTCTGTTACTTTTTCTATTATCATCTTATTCATTATACCTTCCATGCACACACAACACATCTAGATCTTAATTTAGAGTGCTATCCCCTCGGTCACTTTTGATCTAGATATTTGAATCTCGAATATAGAAAGAATCAAAATGAATATATACTTTCATTAAATTTGAAAGAGAAAGGTCAGATATTTTATTGACTTAGAACTAATTAGTACTGATTATTAGGTCAATAACAACTAGTTAGGATTGTAGTTGAATTGGTTAGAGTACTTCCTTGTCAATAAGTACATTGTGAGTTCTAGCCCCATCACTCCTAGACCAATAAATTGATCAATTCTTCACTTGATTCCCACCCCATTAGAATAAAAAAAAGGGGAATTAGGTAGACTTGGATAAATTTACTAGGGATTACTTCACCATTTCGATGATATTATCAAATTATCATAACGGATCCACAATAAATCCTATTCTCTCCTTAATAGAGAAAAAAAAGAAAAAGGTTTCATAGAATTATAATGTTATAGAAATGAAAAATATCATCATGATAATCAGTTGTATGGTAATGCTTCCAAGGCCAGGTATGTCACTATTGAAAATGACCCATAGGGTGTAGAAAAATAAAGGTTGAGAAGAATTTGGATGGTCCATGATCATGTAGGTCTTATACACCTACAAAGAACTCACTCAAATAAAATGCCATGAGAAGCATGTACATAAAACCTGCATATGAAATCCTATAGTATAGGCAGATGTTAGTCATGTATTAAAATAATTTTTAGAATTTTATATATTTATAAAGTTTTTTCTATTTTAAAATTTAGGTTTGCCCCTTGTTGGGCATTGTATGAGTCATGTATGTATCAAGTATGATAATATTAATATATAAATATGTAAAAAGTGTATAACACATAAATGCCCATCAATGTGATAATGCAAGACACATTTGTAGTGTTATTCTAAATCTTAATATAATGTCAATGTAATATAATTATAAGCATGTATAGTATGGTACTAAATGTAGAGATCCTTTGATGGGGATGCATATGTATGTGTGGGGGAAGTATATGCCCCTAGATGCATGTAAATACTCAAGTAATATATGTCAATGAAGGTAGCAAGTGTGAAACTAATCAAATATCAAGGTATATCAAATAATAAGATCTGCATAATCAGTGTAAACTTGTAAGACATAATGGTGTGATATACTCCATATATAGGATGTGTCAATAAAGCTCTTAAATAAATAGATGTGAGTACCATGCGCCCATGGAAAAAATATATATATAGATAGAGTCAATCAAGATCATGAAAACTATGGGTATGACATCCACATAGGTAAATTTATCTATACATATGATCAAGTAGGCACATGTGTTGAGTATGATGTCCCCAATGGAAAATGCCTCAATATTTTTCATTTTTATACTATTTATTTTTTCAATATATATATATATATATATATATATATATATATATATATATATATATATATATATGCATGGAGGTTCAACAATGCAAAAGAAAAAAAGATGAGTAGGAATCTAGGAAACCTACATCTTCTCTATGAAATCGGTGCATGTTGTGATAGAAGGTCCTAATGTTTATGTTGTCATTATTAGGAGACATATGTAATTACTTAGGATATAATAAATAATCAAATAGTCAAGTCTAGTGTAACACAAAAATCAACAAAAATCAAGTGCTAGAAGAATATATATGAAAATAGAAGGCAAGCGTGAAGGTGCCAAATGAAGTAGACAAAAGGGTGTGATCAATCTCTAATAAGAAGAGCACATGCAATACATGACACAAAGAATAAGTAAGACATGTAGAATAAGAATTTTATGGTAAACTAATGAGGTATCGAATAAGCACATGATGTAGGTTAAAAAGGCTATTCGATAATTTGGTCTATACTACCATGATATGCATTATAGGAGTCAGATGTATTACTTGATGTATTAGGAAAATATATTTTGAGAGATGTGTAATAACTATCATCATACATAAAATGGATATGTATATCATATGATTATAGATTTATTATGGAATATTTATGAGTGAATCATGATACTATAAATAGTCTTGGTTTCAAGTCAATCTTATGAAATGAATGGCTGAGTTCCATGTATCTCAAATGTAAAATTAAATGAGCTAGAGGTATGGAAGATTATGCAATGGATAATGATCTACATAAATAAAATGTAATAGGTGCCTCATATCATGGTGATGATGATGTTGAAGATGTTTGGATCACTTTAGATTAAATAATATACATCTTTTGTGGATTGTCATTTGTTTGTTCATGCGATCTTTGAGGTGTCTCTCATATGATTAGCCATGTATAGCATGTACTTTATTATTATGTAAATCTTTTATGGAATTATGTAATTTTTAAGTATCAATCTCATATTATTAAGTCAAGGGTGTCCAAAAAATAAATTATAGGATCCCATATTAGGTATAACATAGGGCCAAACTAGATGTGTTTGAGGACCAATTATGAGTGTAAGAGTAATACCACCTAAGGGTGTGTATTTCTACCATAATAACTATGAAATGTCCTTATTTTTTTTAGTAAATTATATTTAATACAACCTATATGGGACAAAAATGACATATAAATAGGGTTTTCTCTAGAACCATTATCAATAATAATGTCATTTGTGATAATAGAATTATAGTTTACAATGCCATATTGTAGACACCTAAATTTGATCTTTGACACTTTAGAAACATATAATCTTTGACATAATTTGACATAGTTCTAAAATACACATATATTTGATCTTGCACACACATTCCCTCTATCAGTTTACCCATAATACTATCTTAGCCAACTATATCTATCAAACATATTTATTCAAGATCAACTTGGTCTATACATGATCATCTTCAGAATCATAGATAAACATTCTCCATATCTTAGATCCTTATTTTTCAATTCCAGGATATCCATACAATATTGGTTATCATAAGGGTCTCCCTTTTTTGGTAGTGTCTAGGGGTCCTCAATGACTTATTTTCAAAATTGGAAGTCTCCATTAGGCCAACCTACACATGTTTCATGGGTTAGTCATGGTGGGAAATTAATGAAGGGCCACCTATATATATAAATCACCTCTAAGGATATCAATTGAGAATCACTTGAAATACCTAACACTTTATTGAAAAATTATTCAAAATTCATATACACATCTAAAATCTTCAAAGATTAGAATACATATGGTCAAATTTTCATGGTGCCAAGTATCAAAGATCAAAAGAAAAGACTATGTTCTAGATTTTCTATGATTTTGTACACACACCCGTAAGTAGGAGAGCTACAGGTGGTTTGAGCCCTTTTAAGTATTTTATAATGTAGGAAATGATTATCCATTCAATGAGGAGTGGTTGGGTTTATCCAATACATAATACTAACCCTTTTTGAGGGCATATTATGGTTAATCAAACATAATTAGGGTTTGGATAAAATAGGTATAAAACATGTATTAGAATGTAAGATTGAAGAAGTGCACACACACACATAAACATATTATAGGCATAGGTGTAGGTCTCTCAAAATTTTTTGATACCCACTATGCATAGGGATAATGCCAATAAAACCTAGACCATTGTTCTACCAATGTACCTTTATTTATACTTGATTTTGTTGACTCACATCCCATACATAGTGTTATGGTGGACAATCTATCAAGTGAAAACATATGCACTATGACATTACTTACTAGTAGTGGGTACATGCATAGAGAATTTATTAGTAAAATTGACATAATAAATGGATTTAGTGGAAAACATAAAAACATTCTTGGGGTCATTGTGTCACTACTTATGGTAAGGCCTACAACTATCACTACTTGGTTTTTAGTTTTTCCCAATACTAATGTGTTTGGCACATTATTATGACATCCAAGGGATACATAAGACATGAAATCCCATATTTGTTACATCTATGATTGAAGTATATCCATAATAAAAAAGTGGTTATAGTTTCAAACATTCAAATGTTACACACTTGTAACTCTTAACTATCTTAGTCTTTTGACAAATTTCCTTGTACGAAAGGAGGGTAATTAGACTATAGTAGTTTTAATAGTCACTTATAGGGAAGAGGAAATTGTAACCATTACTAGAGATATTCCATTCACACACACATAAAAATGTATAGGTCTAATTACGAGCATGCATGATGCATAATTTATAACACTACTTTAGCAATTTCTTGACTCCATTACTTGTGTTTTATTTTGGAGTGTGTAAGCTAAGTCAAAATGAAGATTCATCTATACAACACATTGTACCCCAAACATCTAATAAGTGACTATACAATCACAATAAAGAAGACACAACACATATACATTAAAAAAATTAGATTATGAAATCCTACAAAGACACTTGATCACACAGGAACATGACTGAAGTGGCCAGGGTTTTTTTGGATTGAGTTAATAGGATAAGCTTGTATAGGTACACATTTGTCTCAAATCACTGTGTAAGTATAAAAATTGAGGAATACATCAAATATAGTTAATATTTTAAGAATACAACTAAAATCTATAGAAAAACCAAGATGTGATCATTTTTAAAACTTTTTACTAATTCATTGATTCGTTCTATTTTTTATTTATTACACTTAAACTTATTTTCATTACTCAACTTTATATATATATATATATATATATATATATATATATATATATATATATAATTTCAATTATATATACTTACATCTATTTAATTGTAAATTTAACTAATTTTATATCTATATCAATAATAATAATATACTTATACTTCTAATAAAATGATGGTTTTATATTTATAATTTTGTTTATAGGGTGTTACAAGTTAAGTTTCGAATATGTCTCCAATAATAGAAAAGAGTTACCTCCTTCTATGATCTCTTTTTGAAAAATTGAGATTAATATTGGCTTTGAATAATAGGGGATGGTCCCCTACTCTAACTGAGATCTTAGCTAGCAGATATCATTAGCCGAACCTCTCCACCTTGTTTCTATGGAAACCTTGACTGTGATGGATTTAAATATGGTAAAAACACAATATTTTTCACTTGATTGATTGTGAAAACTTGAAATTTATATCAGGAATATGTGATATTATAAATATTTTAAAGTTGAAGATTCATGGATGTCAACAACTTGAGGAGTTTCCATGTCTTTTCCATCTGAGTTGCCTGGAGAGTGTTTCAATTGTTAATTGTTTGAAGTTGAATGGTCTTCTAGTAGATGGTTGTAATAATTTGAGAATAGTAGAAGTGTCTAAAGTTCCAAAGCTTTCATTATTTAGCATTTGACATTGTCCTCAGTTGGAGGAATTGAAGATTCATAAATGTCCATAGCTTGAAGAATTGCCATGTTTTTTCCACCTAAGCTGTCTGAAGAGTGTTTCAATTAGCGTTTGTTTGAAGCTGAATGGTCTTCTGTTGGATGGTTGTAATAATTTGAGAATATTAAAAGTGTCAAAAGTTCCAATGCTTGAAATATTTAATATTTAACATTGTCCTCAACTGGAGGAATTGATAGCTTTTGAATGTCAAAGTTTCCTCAAGAGGATTACATTTGATGGATGTGGGAAGCTCAATAATCTTGAGGTGAGTCATTGTGAAAATTTGAAAACACTATTAGGGAATGTTAACATGATTTTTTTTGGCATAACTTTTTGTCCAAAATTTGGGAGAGCTGCCAAGTCTTGTGGGTGTTGAGGAGCTTACCATTCTCGGATGTGAGATGCTGGAGTTAAGTATTATGGGACTGTGATTCTTGGAGAACATTACAATTGAGAGTTGTGAGAAGTTACAGAATGTAGAGGCTATTGGAGAATTACATTCATTGAAACATATGTAACTTTCACCTGGTAGAAATACAACAATACAAAATTCCATTCATAGATTGTAGGTATTGAATAGTCATTGCTTAATTTTCTTCTTTCTGATTAAAAGTATTTTAGCTTTTAAATTATTTTTAATATTGTATTAAAGTAATAGTTTGGAGAATGCCTCTTATTTTCCTCTTGATAAGTGTTGTCTATTAACTATTCGAGACTTTTTTTTTAGGTTTATTTTCTGATATGAAGAGAGTGCCATCAGAGAATTCGATTGTGATTAGGAGCACAATGGATGGATCCAAGTCAATTTTAATCCAACATCTCTTTTCGAATTGCATTAGCATGGAAGTCATTCAAAATGAAGACGAAGATGAAAATGATGATGAAGAAAATGAAGATGATAACACTCATGTGAAAATAATCCCAAAAGAAAAAGGTTCATTGAGTGCAATCATCCTCTGTGCTTTGTTTTCTATTGATAGCCCTTCATATAGATGTGAGGTGATGTGGTGACTATGGTACTAGAGGCATGGGTTACAAAATAAGTGGTTTTGGCCAATGGACATTGGACAAAGGATGGTTATGATAGTAATTACTGACCAAGAACAAATAAATGATTATATTTCAAATCCCCAATACTCCTATCTGAGATTTGGTTACCCATGCAAAGTGGGGAAAAGGCATATATGGTGATAGTGAAGAAAGGCAAAGAAACAAAAACTCTCGATGTAATGAAAATCATTTCGAATCAACTTTTTAAAAAATAGGGGCACGTTATTATCATGTATATATGGCAAAAAATATTAAATCAAATTTGTTATAAATATTGATTAAAGGTTTTTTTATTCATATTATTATTGTTTGATTGAAACTGAGGTATACAAAATTGAGGATTAATTTTCTTCAAAATGAGAAAATATTAAAACCTTAATTTTAATATTTATTTATTAGAATATAATTTAAAAAATAAAATAAATAAAAAATGTGAATATATGATATATAAATTTAATTATTAAATTTATAAAAATAAATATTATAAAATTATTATATACTAAATTAAAAATATAAGATGATTTTATACTAATTTATTAAATAATAAAAGATAATAATATCAATGTTTACTAAAAGTAAAAATCAGTTAATAAAATTGAAAAAATACAATGTTAAATTAAAGTATTTATTATTTAATTAAACAGTTTCATGTGATAAATATTCATAAAATAAATAATATTCACAGTTAAAGGAAAATAATTAAATATAAATATTTTGAAAACTTGTTTTATTAGAATCTACATGACTGTTTTGTGTTTGGTTGTTTTGTTTTTACCTACATCATTTGGGTAGATTGAATTTCTTTAAATGGTCCTTGACTAATCTTATACAACCATTATTTGGGGCATTAGGAAGGATGTGTTTTATCTGAAATTGGATAAATAAGTGAAGTAATATTAATTGAGATAAAATATATTGGTGAACTCGAGTTAGTCATGAAATTTTATTGGTGAACCCTAATTCTTATTTGAACATTAATCAACCCTAATTTTTCCTTAGGGCTCTAACCTTCTATGTTTTTAAATTTTGTCTTACAATTTAAATAAATTCTTGAATAATTGACACAAAGGATTTTATTTTGACCTTGGATTTAAATATAAGACTAAAATAACTTATTTTTGACCTCAGATATAATCAATTAACAATGAAATCACTTTATTTTGATCTGGTGATACAAACACAGTCCAAGTTTCCAACTAAGGATAGTCATTTCATCTACATAGCATAGTTAAGGTAAATACAATCATCCAATGAGAAACAAAATAGAAAACAAAATACAAGATTCAACACATGAACCTATTATGTTTATTCATCTTGAAGGAAATTAAAAAACATAGAAGGTTTTAATGAAAAGTTCTAAATATGAATTTCAACAACGTAACACTTCACCAAATATAATAGGAGAGAAAATATAAATGCAGTACTGATTTCAATAGCCTCAGATTTAATCAAAGGAAGAATCCTATTGTGAGCATTATTTTTCCATTTAAGACAAGAATGGACTGACCTCTCAGCTTCCCATTATGTCATTTCACCTTCCATGGTGTTAAATAATGAAATGACATCAAGAAAAGATTAAAAAAACTTGTTTATGCATACACATACAGACCAAAATAGGATTTTCACTATGAAAATAAAATTCAAATAAATGTTTTATGTATTTGGAGACCTTGATAGGATTTTGAAAGAACTTTACGTAAGTTGTGACCATATTGGGTCTTGAGGATGTCAAAATATTTCAAAATAGCCATGACCAAGTCGAGATTCAACTCTTTGCATAACATTGTTTGATAAACTTGACATGTTCAAAGACCTTTTTGGGGTTTCTTTCTTGTGAGAGATTGTTTTAAAAAAATTACATACACCGCTAACTTAATTAGCATACAAAAATCACAAGAACCAAACACTATGCTTATGACCCCATCAGGCTTTAGATCCCTCTTTCCACTATTTGAAATAGGTTAAGATAGTCACAGGCAAATTCAAGCTTTATGCCACATATAACACTACATGATTCCATGACCTAGTCAAGCTTAGAAACCTACATATAACTATGTTGGATCCACCAAGACTTATCTTGAGATAAAACTATGATTAACACCATCAAGAAACACAAAGAACAGCTCCAAACCCATACAATTTTTGAACCCTAAAAAACTAAGAATTGCATTCAAATGGATACCGTAATTAAAATCAGGAATAAGAACCTAATTAACACTGGTGAAGGTAACAAAGTAAACCAATGACCAAATCAAAAGTTGGACTCTAATTAGTAAAGGCACAAACCACTTTATTTTTCCAAGGACCAAATTAGAAGTCGAAGCTTGATTACCAAAGCATGTAAGGAACAAAATTCCTAAGGACTTAATTAGTAATGAGAAACCCGATTAGCAAAGTTAAGAACCTACAAGTCTTTGACAAACCAAATTGGACTTCTGAAGCTCGATTATAACTATTATGTAAAAAATTTCAACCTAAGACCTAATCAGACTTGGAAGATCTTGATTAACACTACAACATTCAAAGACTAAAAGGATGAAGTGTTGGACTTCACGAACACCAAGGAAACCAATCAAATTTTAGGATGAGTGTCAAAAATAAAAGTTTATGGCAACAACACAAACATGCCACTAGTACAAGAACTATCTAACCTTAAAACCAAGAAATCAACCTGAAATAAAACACTAAAAATAAATAATAAAGTAAAATAATAGAAAATAAAACACAATATATTTTTGTGACATAAAATAACCTATCTACCATGGATGTTCCTGCATTATATACCCACGATAAATGAAAAGGACCATGAGTTCTCACTCATGAGCCTATGGTGAGTTGCTCTATATTTTTTCCATGTTTGGAAACTTTGGATGCATTCATCTAAGTTGCATCTTTAGTTGCTCTATCCTTCCACTTGACTAGGTAATCGTAGTACTCATGGCCTTTTATCTTCTTCCCAACTCAAATATCTTGAATGGCTTCCATTAATTCCTTAGATGATTGTGCCAGATACTCATTCTAATCCTCAAATAAGAAATCCATGTTATCACTTAATTCCCCTTAAAAATATAGGTACAAATTAGCCACATTGAAGATATGCAGAATACCTACTCCATTTGGAAACCCAATCTTATATCCATTAGCTGAGAACTTCCTCAAAAATTTTCAAGATCCAATATTTTTCCACTTGAGTTTTTTATATTTAGATTTCAAAAATTTCTCCTTGCACAAATGTGATAACACAAAGTCCCCAACTTCAAAATTCACTTCTCTTCTATGCATATCATAATGTTTCTTATATTTTACAACACTCTCTTCAAGTCTTTTCTTAACTTCTTGATGCATCTCATGCATAGCCTAAGTGTATTATTCACCTTCAACACTTCTTCTACTCATCTCAATTGTACTCCTCAATTCACATATACACCTTTAGGACTGGTCCCATAAACTATCTAAAAATGATTCATTCATATACTTTGGTTAACTACATTGTAAGCAGATTCAGCTTGTGTCAATATTAAGTCCCACTATTTGGGCTTGTCACCAACTAGACCAGGGAATATTTTAGTGGTGAATATTCATACTTTGGCAAATTTTACATTTTCTCAGTGTGTTTTTTGGCGATTTCTATGCCGTTCCATGGTTTCCTGGTCGCCAAGCTTTCTTGGGTTTCGTGATTGCCTAGCTTTGTAATCGCCAAGGCAAATGTTTCGTTTGAGTTTCTGCCTGGTAGTATTTGCCTTTTACGTAGCCGACCAGGTAGCGCTTAATGTGGAATGTTCGCCGGGTTTCATGTTATGGGAAGTGGAGGAGTCGGCTCGTTTCACCAACACACTTTCATTTGTAATATGTATAAATCCGAATTGAAGAAAATAGCAATGAGACATTCAATAACTCTTTTTTTTTTCCGAAGCCAATAGTATAGAAATAAAATAAATGTTTAAGTATAAGTTTACATTTATAATGGACATCTAGTTTCTTATACTTTAAGTTATATTTTATTTATATACTTTCAGGGTGTTTGAGAGGGGTTTCGGACCGCTAGGAGCTATAATGCAAATTCTAGGTTTTGGTGGATCCTATCATATTTCAGAGTTAGTCAGATTCCAGGGTTTCAGGGTTTCAAACTTAGCCATATTTTAGGGTTTCAAGATTTCAAGGAGACATCATAGGAGGTATGAAGGCTGCATGAAGGGATGTATGCGTGATAGAATAGTATGAAAATATCTCTTGCAAAGTGCCACAAGCCGATCCCACCCCATTTCCAGTGCCCAAAAAATTAAAATTTTACTATGATTATTATTTTTTGTTCGCCAATGTATAATTTTTTTGTGGTTTTAAAATAACACAATTCGCCCAGATTTTACACATTGTTTGAGAGACTATGAATGATTCGCCAATGGAAATTATTATATTTTCTTTGTAAACTATTGTTTTCACCACAAAAAATAATTTTTTTTGTCAGGTGTTTTACACATTTCGCCAAATTTTTACACCTTTTCTAAAGGAGGGGTTTCTTAAAGTATACCCTGAACTAGACATATCAATAAATTACCAAAATTTTGATTTACCAACTTTGATTGTCCATCCATCTAAGGATGATAAGATGAGTTGAAATCTAATCTGGTACATAATTTTCTTCTAAAGCATCCTCAGAACTATCCAACAAATTTGTATTCCTATCTGATATAATACTCTGAGGTAATCCATGTAATTTGATAGTTTCTTGAAAGAACAAGTTTTTAATGTATGTGGCATCACTAGTCTTATTACATATTAAAAAGTTAGCCATTTTGAATCTATCCACAATAAAAATTATGGCTTCATGTTACCTCACCTCATTATCAACAAACCAAGAACAAAGTCCATGCTCAATACATCCCATTGTGTATTTTGAATGGGCAATGGTTGACATAAACCATCATTTTAACTTCTATATTTTTCATGTTAAAAAAATCCACATTACTGCACAAATTTATTCACATCTATACCCATTTTTTGCCAATAGTATCTCTCATTCAACTGTGCCAAAGTATTGTCATATCCAAAATGACCAACAAATCCTCCACTATGCTTCCATTTTAATAAATTATCTCTCATGAAACCTTATGGTATGCATAACTTCTATCCTTTGAACAAAAATCCATCTTGTATCATGAAATCTAACCATATAATCCTATTTTCATTAATTGTCATTGTACACACTACCCATGCATCTAAGAAATCCAAGCCTTCCTCATACAACTCCTTCATGGATTCAATTATAATGATCTCTACTTTCACATCATTCCCTACAAGAGATTTCCTACTCAAGGCATCTGCTACCTTATTGGAATTTCCATTCATGTGATTCAAAACAAAAGAATAACTATGAATAAATTCTACCCATTTCACATGTTATTGATTAAGCTTACCTTGGTTTTTTATGAACTATAAAACATGATTGTCCATGTATAAAATGAACTCCTTTGGAAATAAGTAATGATGCCACTTCTTGAGATCTTTCACCATTGCATAGAATTATCGATCATAGATCAAATACTTCATCTTAGCATCATTCAACTTATCACTAAAATAGGCAATGGGATTACCCTCTTGACTTAATACCACTCCTATGGTTATTCTTTTTTCATGACAATTAACCTAAAAGACTTTATCAAAATTTGGTAAGGTTGGCATTAGTTGTTCTATCACTCTTTTATTCAAAAATTGAAAGATAATATTTGATGCAATAGTCCACTAAAAATGCTTCTTATCTCCATTCATAGTCTATGTGATGAGAACACGTATACCACTGAATATTATGATAAATCTTTTGTAGAAACTTGCCAATCCCATAGAAACTCCTTGCCTCAAACATACTCTTTGGTGAATACCAATCCATAATTTTCATCATCTTCTTGGGTTCTATCTTCAACCCTTCTATTGACATAATAAATTCTAGGTATATCATTGCTTCTTGCATGAAGATACATGATTTTATATTTACTAACAATTATTTTTCTTTCAACTTATCTAACACCAACTTTAAATGCTAAAAACACTCCTCCTTGGAATGACTAAAAATTAGAATTTCATCCAATAAATGAATAAAAACTTACTTATAAAAGGTTTCAAAACTTCATTTATGAGTCTCATGAATTTAATTTAAAAATTTGGCAATCCAAATGGCATGACCAACCACTCATATAGCCCTTCCATTCATCTCCTTCCCGTATGTAGATTTGATGATACCCGCTCTTAAAATAAATCTTAGTGAAGTACTTTGGTCCACTCAAACAATCCATTAAATCATCCATTCTTGGCAATAGAAACTTGTACTTAATGGTGATCTTGTTTAATACACCTAAATACATACACATTCTCCATTCCCCATGTTTATTTAGTGCCAATATAACTATAACTATGCATGGGATTAGACTCTCATGGATTAAACCACTCTTCAATAGCTCATGCACTTACTTCTTTATCTCTTCATTCTCCATTGGAGTCAACCTATAGGCCAATTTATTAGGTAAACTTGTTCCTAGCAAGAAATCCATATCATGACTAATGCACTTTACAAGTGGTAGTCCATCTAGCAATTAACTTGTCTATTAGAATAGGTTATTTACCTTAGCTCATGTTTCCTAGGTACTTTATTTTTTAAAAGCATTTATTAGGGTTTCCCACCCACTTAGGTGTGGATATTAAATATTTAGGTATAGTAGGTTTCTATCTGTAGGATATATTTTAGCTTGATCTTACAACTTGATTGATATTCCTTACCTATATATGCAAATCACATTCATTGTACTTGCATGAAGATTTTGGATGTATTATATGATATTGATACTCTTTGTTCTACATATCAATTTGTTGTATTTAGATTTTTCATTGTGATGTTTTTGGCTATTAACACTTGAGATTTGTGGGTTAGAATGATTGGTTATTATTCCTTTCATGGTATTATATATTTAGGTGTTGCATCCATCCATTTTCAAGCTTACCACATTTTGTATCAAGGCTTCTCTTTGGTGATTTTAGAGGTGTGATCTAGTTGGAGGCAATCATGAAAACCTTGTACCAGGTTTTGTTGTGCATCTTTTTTTGTTGTATGTAAGTTAAAACCCTTTTTGTGGTGTCAAATGTTTTCCCTATAGGTGATAATATATTATTATAGGATCTCTTTTCATTTATTAGAAAGGATATTGGTTGTTGCAGGCATAAAAAGGGTGGGGTTTTTTATGTCTTTTAATTTCACACAAAGTTTTCCAATGCCCATTTTCTATCTATGTGATATTTTTTTTGTGCACAAATCTGCCCAAGTTTTCCTAAAAGCGTACTCTCCATGCATAAATCGATGCATTTTTTTCATTTCAATGCATATATTAGGCCCATTTTCATGTCATTTTCATGCACAACAATGCAATATTCAGTAACAAGTTAAATTTTTATGCTAGCATCACTCACCCTCACCCTTAGCCCCTTGGTCATATGGGAGGGGCTTAACTTTGGATTCCTACTAATGGGGTCTTAAATTTTATCCCTTCATTTTTTTTCTCTCCAATAATTTAATTTTTTCCAAGCATTTGAGTTTTTTAGTGCAATTTTTAATTTTTTGACCCATTTATGCTAGGAAAACTTGTAAAAACTATATCTTTTTCTTGGTAAGTCAAAATCAAGTGTTTTTTTAATGCCTGATATATTGGTATCATTTATTTTGTAAAATACACTAAAATATAAAGTGCCAAATTTGGGGGGGAGGATGGATCAATACAAATTATTTTAGAAGGTTGTCTCGATGTTGATTCATACACATTTTTTACATTTGGTTGCTCTTTAGTGATTGTTAGCATGGCTTATTATTTTATATTATATTAGTGTGATCTATTAACAACACATGATTACCACACATAGATACCAAGAATGGAAACAATCATTAAATACAAATGATTATGGGCCTTAATGACTAAAATACAACCATTATTCACTAGAGAATATGAAAAATTCCAGCACCAATGTATATTTTATGAGTGTATGGGTTTGATATAAACTTATGTAAGTGATATTATTTAATTTAATTTATAAGGATGTGACTCTCATTTTAAAATATGGTAAACATTGAAGAGTTTATTTGGTAAAGTGGATCAGATGTGAGCCATGCAACTTGAAGTAGAGATCACTTATCTCAATCCTAAAGATTTTCCATCCATTGTAGACTATCTTACTAAGTTCAAGCACTTGTTGACATAATTTAAGGGGAGTGGAAGAGATAATAAATATTAAGAGTGTTTTTACCTAATTATGCCCAAGTTGAAAGGTCCATCCAAATTGAACATGATCACCACATACGACCCCTAAATAGATGGGCAAATAGAGATGGTGAATAAATGCTTAGAAGGGTATCTAAGAATGTATGTAGGGGATAAAAAAATAAAGTAGGTAAAATGGATATGTTTGGATGAGTATTTGTATAACACCACATACCACACAACTACAAAAAAGTTTCCTTTCAAGTCATTGTATGGTTATGAGGCACCATCACCATTAGATTCACTAGTCTAGAGCAGAAAGGTCCTAATAGTAGAAAAAGTTATGGAATAAATGAGAGATAATTTGAAAGTGAGTGAAAGTATAATGAAGTTAAAATCAAACCAACATAGGATTGAGAGTATTTTTAAGGTCATATATATGGTTATTATATGATTGTAATCATATAAATAGAAGACATTGAAGGATGCAATCAAGTAGACAATATAACCAAAGTATTATGGGCCATACATGATGCATACAAAGGTAAGGGAAGTTGCATATATATTAGAAATATATAACAAGGTTAATTGTGTGTTTCATGTGTCATGTCTAAATAATAAATTATGGGTGCATGTGGTGCCTTAGAACGAAATACCAATGACTAATGAAGAAAGAAAACTTGTGCTAGAGCCAGAGTGCATAGCTAGGGAGGAATTTAGGAAGCTTTAGAATAGGTTAGTTCACATGTTTAATGGATTTAAATGGAGGATTTTTATATAATTTAAAATTAAACTAACCAAAAAATCAATCCTAATTCATAGAAGATAAATTATACTTACACTTTTGCTTGTTGGTACATTTAGACAATTGGGGTCATGACCAAGATAGATCTGCTAGACCTAACCAAGACATCCCTTACCAAAATAATGTCACTAGAGAGGATTCCAAATATTTAAATAAAGTAACACCATGAAATAAACCTAAATAGGTCCTTACGTTTTCTATATTCATAAAATATATGCAAAGTAAAGTAAAATTCAACCTAGTGTTCACTAAAGCATGTGGCACAAATTGGGGGTAATAAACATGAAAGTAAAAATGTATAGAATAATTCTAGTTAAGTTATGTATATATATATATATATATATCCCTAATTTATGGAGAGAGAAATACATTAAAAAGATATCACTTATAATTCTTATTTCTACCAAAATAAAGGAGTAAAGTTAGAGATACTTACCTTGAAGATGAACCTATCGAGACTCAATCTCTCCCTTGGCCAAAGGTGCTTCACAAGAGGTTGTTATGTATTGTTGAAGAATCTAAGGATAGATCATGGACTATAGTCTAGCCAAAGACCTCTTAGTGAATCTCATTCTTTCCCAAGAAAAAGGTTCTTCTCTCTAAGTGTAAACCATAAGTAAAAAAATCCTCAAGTAGAATGGTGGAAGATCAGATTTTAAAAAATCACAAATGAAAGATTAATTCTTATCTCTCTCTCTCTCTAATAAATGGTGGAAATAGATATGTTTAAATATTTTAATCTAATATTCAATTTTTTTGAACATTTATCTTATAGAGTTGACCCAATCGACCCTATATTATTATTTATAAAATCAAGTTAGGTCCTAGACTAGGTTATGTTGGAAATAGTCTTTGATGTCAAATTAACATTTAATGTCTAAAGGTGTTTTTAATGTTTATATATTGGATAAAAGTGTGTTAATAATTAATATTAATGAATATATTTTTGGTTGTATAAAGACAAAAGAGGGCCCATGAATAAGTCAAAGAGTCATCACTAAAGACAAAAGAGGAAAAGGATGAATTTCTCCATGAAGGGTCACCTTGAGGAATACGAAGAGTCATCACTAAAGACAAAAGAGAGAAAAGATGGATTTTCCCATGAAGGGTCACTTTGAGGAATTTGAAGAGTCACCAAGTAAAGACAAAGAAATAATTTAAAAGGTCATGCAAGGGTGAATGCCAAAGGTCATTTGAAAATCTATAAAAGGAGGCTTGGGAAGCCATTTAGATAAATGGAAGTGAATGATTTTATCTAGCTAAGAAGAGCAGAGGAAATCAACGAAAAGAGAGTGCATGGTTTGTATTTATTTTATATAAGAAAATAGGAGAGAATAGGAAGAGATATATTAGTGTGCTATCATTTGTTGAGAAAGTAACATTGAGAGATAGTTGGTGTTTTATACACAAGAGGGGTTAGTGCTCGTGTGGGTGGGTGCTCACGAATATTGTTGTGTTGGTGCTCAACAAAGGGTTTGGTGCTCTTACAATTTGGTGGTTTTTAACTTTGCAACTTGAGTTGGTGCTCATTTATATACTTAAGATTGTTCTTCATGGTTTTTCCCACTTTGGGTTTCCACATAAAATCTACTCTCTCTCTCTCTCTCTCTCTCTCTCTCTCTCTCTCTCTCTCTCTCTCTCTCTCTCTCTCTCTCCCATGTTATTATAATTATGATGATGAACAATATTTAGATTCTTATTGCAATAACATTCAAATACAACATGTCATCAGTTAGTATGGTTTCTCTCTTATTATACATACTTTCTCTCTCTCTCTCTCTCTCTCTCTCTTTTTTCCTTGTACATGGTTCATTTTCAAATTTCTTGTACGTAGCTTATTATCCAAAACATACAAAAACAATATAACATGCCAAAACACAAAAACATTTATATATTACTTAAAAAACACAAAATTTATAAATTTTATGCTTTACTATGTTTAAATTTATTATATTTTCTAGACACTACATATGTTAGTTATCTTAGTATAGTCAGTTTCTCTCTCTCTTTTATGTGGTGCATGTTATTGCTTTTAGTTTTAGTGTATATATTAAATGTATGATTAAGTGGTTAAATAAAAATGAATTTGATTAAGTAAAAGATATATAATGTGCTTAACAAAGTCTATTAGATCAGGTTCCTTTGGAAAGAGTTTAACAACTTGAAGGTAGATCAGGGAAAGCATGATGGCCAAGCAGCTAAAGAAGGAGAATCAAGAGTTGAAATCTATGGCCGAGGCTCTTAAGAAATAGGTGTGTATATTGGATTCTAAGTTGGATATAGAAGAAAAATAAGATAAGATGTTTATTCAGGATCTTAATAATCATCTAGAGGTTACAAATTCAAGTTTGAGATCAAGAGAAGAAGAGTGTAATCAGTTGAAGGTTGAGTTAGGTTATTTGAAGGATAAGCATGAGAGGCTCATAATTTAGGTTGAGAAAGATCATGAAATATCAATCCAAGGTAAGAAGGATGCAATTTTTAAAGGAAAATTAAAAAAGATAATCAAGCAACCAAATGGTTTCAAGTTTTCAAATTCTTTTCATGGCCATTATTTTGTTTGTCATCATGTTGGCCATAGGGAAAGAGACTGTATGAGGAGAAGTAATCAGTCAAAGGGAGATCTTAGTCAAATTCAAGCAGAAGGTATGAGAAATTTTGTTTGATTTTGTTGTCATAAGGTTGGCCATATTAATAACTTATGTCTAATTAGAGTAAAGAGATACAAAGCCCCTAGAAGATATGAGAAGAGCCAAATTCAGGTTTGGAAACCTAAGATAGTAAAGGTTGATCAGGTTGGGTTTAAGAGTGAGAATAAATTAATTTCTATAGTGGATAAAGAATTAGATAGGAAGGACTATGAAGAATCTCTTGTTACTTTTAAGCATGAGCCTTGTCAAGATAAGAAAGTTGCAAGAGTTGAGAAGATGAACAACATCATGAATGTTGAGGTTAGTAAGTCAAATAAGTTAGACATGCTTAAATGGATTCTAAGAGAAAGACACAAGAATATCAAGGAAGTAACAGAGGAGATGTGGGAATCTCTTGAAATTTTGTTCTAAGACCCTTTGCATGGGGTGTCTCTTCTAGGCTTCAAGGAGACACTTTTAGGAAAATTTGAAGCATGGTGGATGTTGTTGGGTATTAGCTATGTTTCATGATAAGAAGGTGAGTTGACAGATTAATTTTTATATCAATTGAGGGGGAGATAAGTGTAATTTATAGGAAATAGGTACAAGAATAGGTACATGTATAGAAATAGGTATAGGGAATAGGTACAAGAACATGTTTAGGAAATAGGATGCTATGCTAAGGGAGTTACTGTATATTTTCAATTGGCTCAGTTTATTGGTCTCAGTTTTAGGTTGGCATGTGTAGTACAAGTTTTTAGAATTTATGATAGTTTTAGGTTGCCATCAAAGATAAAGGGGGATATTGTTGGAAATATTGTCATTGATGTCAAATTAGCATTTAATGTCTAAAGGTGTTTTTAATGTTTATATCTTGGATAAAATTGTGTTAATATTAATTAAATATTAATGAATATATTTTTGGTTCCATAAAGATAAAAGAGGGGCCATGAAGAATTCAAAGAGTCATCACTAAAGACAAAAGAGGAAAAGGATGAATTTCTCCATGAAGGGTCACCTTGAGGAATACGAAGAGTCATCACTAAAGACAAAAGAGGGAAATGATGGATTTTCCCATGAAGGATCACCTTGAGGAATTCAAAGAGTCACCAGGTAAAGAAAAATAAAGAATTCAAAGGGTCATGCAAGGGTGAATTCTAAAGTTCATTTGGAAAGCTATAAAAGGAGGCTTGGGAAGCCATTTAGATAAATGGAAGCAAATGATTTTATCTAGCTAAGAAGAGAAGAGGAAATCAGAGAAAAGAGAGTGCATGGTTTGTATTTGTTTTATATAAGAAAAGAGGAGAGAATAGGAAGAGATATAGTATTGTGTTATTATTTGTTGATAAAGCAACATTGAGAGATAGTTGGTGTTTTATACATAAGAGGGGTTGGTGCTCCTGTGGGTGGGTGCTCACGAATCAATGTTGTGTTGGTGCTCAGCAAAGGGGTTGGTGCTCCTTCAAGTTGGTGCTTAAAAAAATTATAACTTGATTTGGTGCTCATTTATATAATTTATATTATTCTCCATGGTTTTTACCCACTTCGGGTTTCCACGTAAAATCCAGGGTCTCTCTCTCTCTCTCTCTCTCTCTCTCTTATGTGGTACATATTATTACTTTTAGTTTTAGTGCATATCTTGAATGTATGATTAAGTGGTTAAAGTAAAAGGAATTTGATTAATTAAAAGATATATCTCATGATTAATAGGTTAGCCAAGGATAACAAATTCCCATAACGTACAAATATAATTTATGTACAGGGTTGGCCCAGGCCAAATTTATTTGATAAATGTCAAAAATGGGTTTTGGCTTAGATAGGGGCTGAATAAGGTGGTGAATTTCTTGGAGGAGTGTGTAAGGGAGGTAGGAAAATCTTAGGGAAGTCTATAGGATAAGATTGTGTAGATTTTAAGTGGTGGTAAAGGGGATATAAATATTATGAAGTACCAATGGTCTACCTGCCCCTTTCTTAGTGCGTCCTTTAAGGTGTGCATGTAGAGATATTGAGACTTGAAAGGTACCTGTAAGATAGAAAGCATCAATAATTGATAAAGTTTGAAAATATTATGTGTATATATAAATTCTCCACTTGAATCTCATCATGTGTCACTCAAGTGTAACATTGGATGGTGCTTCGCAAAAAGAACATAGAAACACACAATGAAGAGGCTAAATAAATTGTAATATTTTAAAGCATTAAATAACTAAAATTAAATGACTGAAATGAAATAACTAAAAATAAAAGTAATGTATGCATACCTTGACTTAATTTTATCATTGGATGGTTGTCTGATGTGTTTATAGTTTTGATTGATGGAGGGTGCAGAGACTACTTTGGATAAACCCAAGGATACAAAACTAAAGATAAAAAAACAAACAAATGTAGGAAAGCCAAAAGAACTGAAACATATAGGCATGATGTACTTATAAATTTTGTAAACTAGGGTAATAAATGCTAAGTTAGGACCAAATGACCAAGTCAAAATTAGAGTAAATTGGGTAAACAAAAATCCAAGAATACTAAATGACTAAAAGACTCAAATAAGTAAACCTTAGGTAATAATGTAAACAAATAAAGTCAAACTAAGAATACAATTAAAAATGGTAATAAAAAAACAATGTGAAATTACTAACAATCCTTACTTTAAAAAAATGGGTAAAAAATGGTAAAATAACACTGGTGAGTGATCAATAACAATCTTGACTCGATCATCAGTGAAAAATGTACATAAAATGGAAAAAAACATTGGTAAGTGAGAATTAACAATCCAATCTCACATAATAATGGAAAAGCTAATGAAAACATAAATAGACGTAGTTGCCTGAAAAAAGGAAGTACAACAAAAATAAAGAAATAGATGTAGTTGTCTAAAAAAAGGATAGGTACAATGATTATTTTTCAAATAAACCAAAACAATCATATAAATGGAAAGAATGGTATAAATAAGGTAATCCATAGTTACTCAAACATATTGTTTTGTTTTAAAGATATATAAAAATGAAACAAGGTAGTGCTAGCATGTTTTTAAGATATGAAGAAGAGGGAATATAGAACTGGGGAAATAGATTTAGAGTCAAACTTGCTTGTCAAGGGAGAAAATGAAATGGGTGGTGGGGAAAGTGGAAGAAAAATCAAGGTAGAGAAACTCTTTGTCGAAGTCAAGACATTAAGATTAGGTTTGTCAAACCAAGAGGAATTTTGACATTAAGGACTCCAAAGAATTTTTCCTAACCACACAAATATTGGGTCATCAAATGAAGTATGAATATCATCGCATGGAGGCTATATACATGAAAATTAAAATGGACCTACCTTCCCACAATGTTTTCCTCATTTTTTAGGACCTGTTATAGAGCCATTGGTCTACTGTGAAGATTAGGTACTTACATGAGGAAGTAGGTAGAACTTATATTATATTACTTATATTGGTTATAGAGCCAAAGTGGAATGAAAGGAAATGAAATTGAGAAGAATGGACATGAAACAATTTTAATTACTTCAAATTATAAAAATTGTGATAAAAGTGGAAAAGGAAACAATGACAGGTAAGTATGATTCCTTATCATAAGAATGTATGTACATATAGGGAAACATGATAACATAGTTTATTAGAAAATTTTATATAGAAAAGAAACAAAATCCAAAGCTGAGAATATGGGATTTCAAACTTCTGACTATTTATTAACATTCTAGAAAAGGAAATTTTGGTTGAACAAAGGTGTCTATTTGAAATAAAATGGTAACTTTATGAGGAGAGCTTGGTCTTATCCATGGTCTTATACTGCAACTCATAAAAGAGAAACCCAAATAGGTGCAAATAAGGAAAAAGTGGTATTTGTGAGGAGGGTCTAGTCCTATCCATGTTCTTACATTGAGACTCACAAGAGAAAAACCTAAGAGGGTGAAAAAACTATGTGAAAACAAAATGGTAAAAATGGTATTTGTGAGGAGGACCTAGTCTTATTCATGATCTTACACTACAACTCAAAAAAGAGAAACACAAGAGGGCGTAAAAAGCATTGAAAAATAACAAAATTAAATTAAAAAATCAATATATGAAAGTGAAAGGAATTCATGAGAAAAATCGGGTCCTATCCAGGGTATTACAATGTAACTCATAACATAAAGAAAACATAGGACTAAGGGAATGAACTAAGCTTTGTATAAAAAGAGACTACTATAGAGGGTGAAAAACTGTGTAGAAATCTTATAAAAAGTTTTAGTGGGATAACACATAGAAAGATGATATGAAGGGAAATATCTAAGCAAAATATTTCTTCAAGAATGGTGTATTAGTGGGCTCTTTGAAAATATGACCTTCATTGGTTTGAAGGTGATAGGTGCTAAGACCAAGAATGTCTTTTAGTAAATAAGGGCCCCACCATTTTTGTGCATATTTTCCTTCTTTATCATAGGTATAGTCTAATTTAAGGACTAGATCACCAACATTAAAAGTGAGAACTTTAAAAAAATTTATTATGTTGTTTGGTGATACGAGCCTTGTATTGGTGATTATGTTGAAAAATGGCTAGCTGGTGTTCATTGAGAAGATATAGAGCATGGAGGTGAGCTTCATGTAGTTATTCATCAAGAATAATACCATGAAGAGATATACATGAGGAGGGAATCTCAACTTCTAATGATAAGATAGGATCAGAATCATAAACTAGAGAGAATGGTGTTACCCCAATGGTAGTACAGATGCTAGTATGATAGGCTCAAAGTGCATGATATAAATGAAGATGAAAATCACTGCGAGTTTCTTAGATGTTATTTTGGAGGTTTTTATTCATAATTTTATTAGTGCCCTCAACTTGGATATTTTATTTTAGATGGTAAGGTGTGGAGAATTTGTGGCCTCAGCTTGGCCTCAAAAATACCATCAAATCACTATGCACAAGTTGAAGTGGTGAAGAAAGTCTCTTGTACATACCTTTATTGAATGTATCTTGGTGTTTTTTACTTTATGCACAACCATGGAAAACTCTATCAAGACATGAAACTATAGGACGACCATCTACCATATTATGAGTGCTCAATTCCTTCATATATCTGTAATTAAGATTTTTGAATCTCTCATGCCAAATCCTATTCTCATAATTTTCATGAGAAACCAAACACATCCCTAGAGGAGGAGTATCATGAAAACCATCAAAGTAATAGATTAGATAACTATGATCAATAAAATATTATGTAATAAGTGTGTGAGTCTCTAATAAAGCTCGAACTTCAACACCCTATGGTGTGAAAGTCACTATCTTACCCTGACCAAATTGGTAAATCTGATAAACTGAGAGTAGATTGGTGGTGATATCATGAACATATATTTCATCATTGATATGATTACCATGTAGATATATGTCACCATATCCCTTAACATAAATAAAGGAAGAATCTCTAACCTCAATGTTGGAATTAGAACTCAAATCAAGAGATACAAAGGACTCCTTAGAAGATGCCATATGGTGAGAAACACCATAATCTATAACCCAACTATATGAAATATGTGACTAAGATATCCCAAAAACATTAAATGCTTTTCCATGATCATGAGATGGATATGTGATAAAAATATTGTGTTTCCTAATGGCATTCTCCAAGGCTTGGATTCTCTTAAAACACTTAGATTCATCATGACTAGACCCCCCAAAATAGGATCTTGAAAGGCTACACTTATTCTTGGATTTTGAAGATGAAAGGCTAGACATGTTATTATTGGGATCAGGGGAAATTTGAGATGGAGGAGTGTTATTGGACTTTTTGATTTTACCTTACTCTTAGGATGTGTTTCTACTAATGTTTTTTGAGAGGTGGAAGACTCAAGGTGAGACAATTTGTATTCCTCCATAGTAAGTCTTTCACAAAAAAAACTCTAAATCAGGCATTGTGAATGTAACACCTAAGGCATCCATGATAGATAAAAAGGTAGAAGAAAATATTTGGAATTGAATCTTTAACTTGGATAGAACTAGGTACACACACTCTTCATATTTATTATCTCATCCATGCCCATTCAATTGAGTCAACAAGTGCTTCAACTTAGTGAAGAGGTAAAATATTCAAGATTGAGTAAAGTAAGCTCCACTTCAAACTACATGGATCTTATGTGATATAATTTCCAAAATAAACCCTTTAGTTTAACCCACATTTTAAATGGATTGTCACATCCATCCAAATAAAATAATAGACTATCACTCACATAAATCCCTAAAAAACCATACACTCATCAAATTTACATTGATTCTAATTTTTTTTATTTCTCCTATAAACTAAGGTTGAGTTTCATTAATTATGGACCATAATTATTTGTGTTTAATGATTTTTTCCATTCTAGATCTCCATGTATGGTAATTATGCATAGTCAAAGGCTCACATTGATCTAAATCAGAAGTAGAATATGTGCTAGTGAATCACCAAAGAGCAGAAAGAATGCAAAAGGGTGCACAGATCATCACCGAGATAACCTCCAAAAAGATTGCATTAAGGATGCCCATCTCCCCCTTGGCCCATTTTTCCACTTTATAAATGTGTCATGTTTTTAGAAATTAATGACACCAATGGATAGAAAATTTAAAGCTATACACTTTTGAAAAAAATAGAACTCATTTTCTAGTTATAGTTCAAAAATTATAGGATTTATGAATTCCTATAAATAGCCCAAAAGTAGTAAAAATTACAGTATAAGTTGATGTTTTTGACCAAATTAGAAATGAACCAGCCTTCTAACCACTTGTTGGAACTAGAATTAAACCACTGATGTAGTAAAACCAATAGAAGTGAAAAAATATCCCATTGGTGACCCTTATTTCCCTAGATCCCACACTTAAATCAAGAAATGCACAAACTCTATCATTTAAAATGATACATAATGTAACTTTCATACCACATAGTTGTAGGAAATAGAACACTACCAACATATCTTATATTATGACACTATAATTCAAACAATTGGTTACATATGATATTGTTGGAGGAAATATTCATATATAAAAACTCATACAATGAAAGACACAATATTGATATAAAATAAAGAACTTGCAAACTTGCCACAAATCCTCACACAAATCCACTAGAAGCCTATAAACCACACACACCCTGCACATTACACTCTGAATCTATTATGGAGACCAACTGTAATTCTTGGGTGGAATTACCATAACCAGCTAGGGAGGATCTCTCACCATCAAAACCAACAAGTACTCTAAATCTGCTATGAAGACCAATTATAATTCATAGATGGAATTACCATAACTAGGTGGGGTGAATATCTCACCACCGAAACCAACAATCAACACTCTGTGGATTTAATAGAAGAAAGGAAGAATTAAACACAATTTAAATGTTTGGATATAAGGGGTTATGATTTTTAGAAGATAAATAGTAAATAGAAGATATCCATACTTATAGAGTTGGCAAAGAATAAAGAATGAAAGGTAAATGGTGAGGAGAGAGAAAATGTGGCACCACATTCTCATGTGTGCCAAAATGCATACTATTGGGCATGATAAGCATCATGTGCAAGGGTCAAAAGGAAGGTAATCAAAGGGGACAAGATCAACATCCTCCTTTATCTTTGTTTCTCACTTCATGTGTTTCTAAACCCCTTTCCACATGCTTTTAAAAAGTACACCTCACTCACAAATGTGAGATCAATCATCAATAATAACTTTGTCATCTTTCTCCCATGTGCTCATGTACTCCCAAATAATATTTTGACTTCTCCCTACCTTCCAAATCATGCATCTTACCAAGGGCGTCACCCCGATTATTCACCCTTGTCTTTATTAAGCATGTGAGTTACAAAAAACAAATAACCTTGTCACCTAGTGAAGTACTATGCCCCACACCTTCACATGCACTAGATTTTAAGATAGATCCTCTTGTGGGACAAACCACCTCATCCACTAGCCACCTCATCAGATGAATCATACCCTACATCATATGCCATATCACCTCAAACAGTTATAGTGAATAGTGACTCCTAAATAAAACTAGTGAATAATAACTGGTGAATAGTGATCCCACACTAATATTCTATTACATTACCCAATTTATACTAGGGGAATAAAATAGGCTAATAGTCTCCTAGTATCTCATTTAGAGTAAGGAGACATTAAAGTGCTCACTTCTTGAAATTGCTTTCCCAAAAGTAATTGCAAATTTGGATGCCAAAGAATTTGCTCTCCCTCCCAAGTAACATCCTCTAAGGGCAAGTCCTCCCATCTGACCAAATATTCCCTGAGCACTTTGCTCCTCAATATCCTATCTAAGATAAAATCATGAACCAAGACCAATCTTCCCTCCTCATCTAATGGTGGAAGCTCAAGAGATGTAGTGATATACTACCCAACTGCCTTTTTGAGGCAAGAAACATAAAATACATTATGAATTTTGTTACTTTAAAGTAACTCCAATTCATATGCCACCTCACCAAATCTATATATAATCCTATAAGGGCCATATAAGTTAGTCTTAGGATTTTCTAAACCACTCCTATCCAAGGTAGACTATCTATATGGTTATTATTACAATAAATCTAAGTCTCCAACCTCAAATCTCCTCTCAGCTCTATGCCTATCCAGATAAATATTACTTTGATCTTAGGCATGATGAAGATTATCCTTAAGTGACTTAAGGATTTATTGACTATCCTTAATCCCATCCTTCACCTTATGATCCATGTTGTTACTAAATCCTAAGTCTATAAAATAAATAGCATCGTATCCATACAATGCTCATATAGGATTCATGCCAATTGACATATGATAGTTGGTATTATAACAATGCTCACTCAAATATAACCACTTAATCCATGCCTTCTGTTATCTCATAACATAGTTTCATAAGAAACCTTCCAACCATTTATTAACAATCTCTGTCTGACCATTAATTTGAGGGTGGTAACTAGTGCTTGGGTTCAACTCTGTGCCAGCTAGTATAAATAGCTCCTACCAAAATACACTAAGGAACCCACTATCTAGATCATTGACAATGTTCTTCAGCCATCCATGTAATCTGAGAAACTATCTAAATAAAAAATCCACAACCTAAGTTACCTTGTACTTAGAAGATATGGCACATAAATGTGTAGATTTGGTCAACCTAACAACTACCACAAAGATGACATCTTTGCCCTACACTCTAGGAAGACCTATAATAAAATCCATGGGTATACTCTCCCACTAAAAATTATTTCATTCCTAAACTGAATTATTTTTATAGTCTTTATGGATGTGTGCAAGCAATAGTATGAGGTGTGTGATCTGCAACAAAGCAAAAATAAAAATTAAAAATTTGAACTATCTTTGGCCAAGGAATATTTCCCTAGTCACATTAACCATCAACATACTTTTTTAGTGACTTCATATGAATGAATAAAATCCATAATGATTTTGTTGCACTACTCTAATATTTATATTGGATTCATCTAAAGGACTCCTAGTGAAGCTAAAGGCATCTTCTCCAAAAAAAATGCCTCTCATGCAACTCATTTAAGTGACATCACCAAACATAATGGCTATTATCAGAATGAGCTCCAAGAAAAATAATTCAAGTGAATGCACAAATTCAATATGCTATGTGAGACACATATTGTAAAAGATAATATTGAGCAAACACATACATGAAACTACAAGAATGAACAAGAGAGAAATAAGCTAGGAATAATCCACATAATATTGCATTAAGAATATGAAAAATAATAGGTACATAAATAGGTTGGAGGAGGAAAGATATAACCCATTCCAGTGAATGTGGTATTAAACTTTCCAAATAGCCAACATGACACTAAATACCCTAAACAAGCATATTCAACCATGTCGATAAAATCCATAGGAAAAAGACATACACCAACACCCTACCATAAGCACAACTTAGGTAGGTGATGATACAAAAAATGAAAAAAATATGGGTCCTATCAATAAGGGCTGATGAGGTACCCATGTATAGTGCAATATCTCATAAAGTAGAGAAAAGGAGAAAACGTAGTGGGAAAAACTCTCCCCCAAAAAAGAGACAAATAAGAAGAGAAGAGGCTAAAAGGCCCCCCTAAAGATGATGAAGTTGTTGAAGTGGACCACAACTTAATAAGAGATTGTAGATGAATGAACTTGCTCTCAATAAAAGGTTTGGTGAAGATATCAACAACCTGCTCTAAAGACTGGCAAAATACTAAGTCAATGACCTGCTCATGTATCAACTCCCAAATGAAATGCATGTGAATATTGATGTGTTTGGTCTTATAATGAAGGATCAAATTCCTAAAAATCTAAATGGTGCTCTAGTTGTCACAAAATATGATTGTAAGCCACCTGATTTTGAAGGAATGAGCAGGAGATACACAGGATCCACAGGATCAATCCAGGAGAGAGAACCCACAACAAATAACCTGCAAATATTTCTAGAGAATAAATAAATTTGTCACACCTAAAAAATAGGTGATAATCCACAAATTTCTCTATATATTCTCAATAATCTCTCGTTAATTTCTCATATAATGCAAAGTATTTATAATACAAATAGTTTGTTTCATCTTAACAAACTATTTGTAATGATTACAAAATAGAGAAAACAAACTATTTGTTTTCTCATACTACGAACAAATATATTGTTGAGAAATTCTCAACAATAAAATAAATTAACCGAGGTAAATAAATTTTACCCTCAGTAATAAATAACTTACCCTATTAACCCTAGGTAAGCTTAAATATGCATTATTCCAACACCCTCCCTTAAGCGAAACATAGGGAGAATGACAAACAAGGATGGGTCCCGGCTACTAGGCCTGATAAGGTACCCATGTAAAAACCAATCAAAAATATATGAAAAATAAAGGAAGGAAGGACTTCATGGGAAATCCCCCCCAAAGACAACTTCCTTCACCCCAAGCATTGCTCGCAATTGAAGATAATGAGGAGAAGCCAAAGGTTTAGTGAAGATGTCTGCAATCTGCTCAGCTGTAGGCACAAACTCCAAAGAAAGAACTCCATCCTAAATAATATGTCGAATGAAGTGCATGTGAATCTCAATGTGTTTTGTCCGCTGATGCTCAATAAGATTGCGTGAAATAACAATCGCACTTTGGTTATCACACCAAAGAGTAGTAGGACCCTGCTGTGTGAAGCCAAACTCTCTAAGCAACTGTCGAAGCCAAAGTATCTCCTGACTAGATTTGACAACACCTCGATACTCAGCCTCAGTAGAGGACAATGAAATAGCAGTCTACTTTTTTCATGCCCAAGCAACTGGACCTGAACCAAGTGTGAAAGCAAATCCACAAGTGGACTTGCGAGTGTCAACATCACCAGCCCAATCAGAGTCAGTGTATCCAACAAGCTGTGTAGAACTCTGTGGTGTGTAATGTATACCAAAGTGAGTGGTGCCCCGAATGTAGCACAAAATACGCTTGGCTGCTTGCCAATGACTCTCATGAGGCTCATGTGAGAACCGAGAGACAGGGCTCACAGCAAATGTGATGTCAGGACGGGTATGAGTCAGGTATAAAAGACTACCTACAAGTTGCCGATACAAAGTGGAATCAACAAGAGGAGTCATACAAGTGGTAGACAACACAATACCTGACTGATATGGAGTGGGTGCATGCTTACAATCAACCATGCCAAATCGATGAAGAAGATCTGTCGCATACTTCTGATGTCCAATAGAAATGCCCTCAGAACACTGAAAAACTTGAAGACCAAGAAAATAATGTAGAAGTCCCAGATCTATCATATCAAACCTATCTGCCAACTTGTCCTTGATGTCATGTATCAAGGAATCTGAACTGCCAGTGAGGATGAGATCATCAACATACAAAACCGAAATGATAAGCTCCTCACCTTGCTTTAGGATGTATACATTGTGATCTAACTCACAACGAATAAAACTAGAACTCAAAAGAAAACTATCCATCTTCTCATACCAAGCTCTAGGAGCTTGTTTGAGGCCATAAAGAGAACGACGGAGTCTACAAACCAAGGATGAGTCCTGCACAAATCCTGGAGGCTGCTCCATATAGATCTCCTCATGGAGATCACCATGTAAGAAAGCACTCTTCACATCCATTTGAAAATAGACCAAGAATGTGAAGCAGCAAGAGAGAGTACAAGCCAAATAGAATCCATCTTAGCTACAGGGGCAAAGGTCTCAGAGTAATCAACCCCTTCAACTTGTGAAAAACCCTTAGCTACTAATCCAGCTTTGTACTTATCTACTGATCCATCTACAGCATATTTTGTCCTATAGACCCATTTACATTTTACAAGTTTTCTTCCCTTAGGAAGAGGGACAAGATCCCAAGTATCATTCTTCATCAATGAAGAATACTCATCATACATAGCAACATCCCACTCGGGTATACCATTAGCCTCAAAAAATAACACTGGATCATCTGTGCAAGCTTGTCCCAAAAAAGCAACACCAGATGTCTGTGAGCGAGTGCGACGAGAATCAGATGGATCACCAACAAAAGAACCAGCTGCATGTAGAGTGCTCTTTTCCCATTTAGGCAAAGGTGGTGAAGAAGATGGCTATGGTGGCTGAATAAGTGCAACATCATCATCAACAATAGAAAGCAAATCCTCACTATCCTCAGTAGAAGAAGGAGGGGAAGAAGAAGAACTAGATGTACACTCCTGTGGAGTGGGTAGCTCATCAACCTGAACATCCCGTCGAAACAACACATCATGTGTGACAGGATCAAAAAGATGATAGGCTTTTACATCTTCATAATAACCAACAAAAATGAGTGGTTGGATTTTCTTCTCCAATGCTTTACATTTGTCATCAGGAATGAATGCCCATGCTTGACTCCCAAAGATGCGAAAATATGAAATATTAGGCTTGATCCCAGACCAAGCTTCTTCTGGTGTCATATTTTGCACAGCTTTATGAGGCATACGGTTTTGAATGTAGTTTGCACAATTTACAGCTTCAGCCCAATATTGTGGACCCAAATTTTTAGAGTGAATCATACAATTAGCCATCTCTTTCAATGTTCGATTCTTCCTCTCTACTACACCATTTTGTTGAGGAGTGTGTGGTACAGTGAACTGGTGTTGTATCCCATGCTCAATACAAAAATCATAGAAATCATTATTGTCATATTCCCCCCCATTGTCAGTGTGTATCTTCTTAAGAGGAAGAGATGATTGTTTTTCAACAAAGGCTTTGAAAGCCTTAAAAGTTTCAAAAACTTCACTTTTCAACTTGAGAAAATATACCCAAGTTTTACGAGTGAAATCATCAATGAATATGAGTGCATATTTAGCCCCTGAAAAAGAATGAGTTGGAAAAGTCATCAAATCACTATGAACCAACTCTAAGGGTGCATTTGCACGTGTGGTCTTACCAACTGGAAATGGATCCTGGTGTTGTTTACCAACTAGACAACCAAGACATACCCCATCAATACATGAGACCTTAGGAAAGCCTTTTACAAGATGTTTTGTACTCATTTGTTGCATATATCCATAACTCAAATGTCCCAATCTCTCATGCCACAATTTGCTGAGATTATTACCATGTGCTATAAGTGAAGAACCAAAAGACACAAAAGACTCAAACTTATCAAAAGTATAGAGTCTTGCAGTATGGTCTGCTGTACCTATATCAACTATCTCACTAGGATCATTACATTCTCTTATTACAACATTATGTGAAGTAAACTCCACAATTTTACCAGTACCAAAATAACATATTTGATATACAGAGAGAAGATTAGAAGAGATTTGAGGTACAAGCAATACATTGTTAAAACATCCATCTTGTTTATCAACAGTACCTGATCCCAAGACTTCAATCTGTGAGGAGTTACCCATAACAATATGTGATGTACTGCAATCTGTAAGGGAAGACAATAGATCTTTAGAATGTGTGAGATGGTGAGAAGCACCTGAGTCAAAAATCCACTGATCCTGACATGAAGATATAGCCCTGGCTGAAAGTGCTTTCCCTTTTCCTGCAGAAGTAGAAGGAGATGGAGACGGAATGGAAATTTTGTGTTGTCTAACCGCTACCTCTAATGCTTCCATCTTCTTAAAACATCTACTTTCATCATGATTAGGACCACCACAAAAATTACATGGACCAAATGCTTTCTTCTTTTTCTTAAAGGACTTTTTGGTCTTAGTAGATTTAGAATGATGAGGTGTTTGGGTGGTGGACTCTGGAGGGTTATTTGAAGGTGCTTGCTTTTTAGACTTAGGTGAAGGTTTTCCTTTAGAATAATTAGCAACTAGAGCATGACTAGGACCAGGTAGAGCATCTAAGGCCATTAATTTTTTTTGCTCCCTAGTCAATCTTTCACAAAAAACTTCAAAGGAAGGCCATTTGAATTCATCACCTAATGTATCCATCATAGTATAAAAAGCAGAGGAAAAAACACTATATGGTCCTTTCAACTTTGATAAAATCATGAAAATGCACTCCTGATCACTTTTATCCTTGTCACCAGCTTTCAACTGTGACCTTATAAATTTGAATTTTGCCAAGAATTCATCTATTGAAGGGAAATCTGATGGAGAGAGAGTACTCAATTCTGCATCTAATTGCAAAATTTTAAACTCATTAACTTTGCCAAATAGGTTTTTAAATTTCTCCCATACCTCTTTTGGCGTAGTAGCATCTGCAATGTGAAATTGAAGATTATCTGAGACATTGAGGCAGATCAATCCAAGAGCCTCATCCTGCTTACAACCATATGCATATTTGTCTTTTTCAGTGGTGAATGTTGCAGGTGTCGTTTCAGAAAAAATTCTCCATAAGCCCTTTGATTGAAGGAGTTGTTGCATTTTTGGCTTCCAAACATGGTAATTTATAGAATTTAGAGGTTCAAACAATCGAGATTCCATTCCTGAGGAAGATGATGAAGTTGACAAGAACAATTTAGACATTTGTTTTTCCTAAAAAAAAAACACCCCTCCCGTTACAATTTAACGTCTCCTGATGAAATAAAAAAAATTTAGCCTTGGCTTATAAAAAATTAAAAAATGGATTTTATGCAAAAAAAATGTAGGGGGATTTGACCTCAAGACCTCCTCCCTACAAATTTTTAACAAAATATCTCTAGCCGCTTTAGCAAAGTCAAATTTGAACTTTCAAAGCTAGAGACTTGCATTTAAACCACTACAAATTAAAATAATTAATTTAAAAAAGGCCAAAAATGACTCACACATGTGAGATATCAGCTGAATAATCTTTGGCTTTATCAAAAATAAACTATTTTTCCAGCAAGGCGTGGTGGTCAGGGAAATATTTGAGAAAAATAGCCAAGGAAAAAACACCTTTCAGCAATGCAGAATGGCTCCATTGGATCTGCCAAAAAAACTGTACGGCCTGCTCCAAATCCATCCTTCTCAGCATGAAATGAAAGCTTTGTAAGTATTATATCACATGAAATTCTCAGATTTTGATTTTATATATAATAAGGCATTCAAAAATGAGAAATCCATACGGCTATACAGCAGGCAAAAAAACAGTTTTTAATTTCCTGTTGTTGGCTTCCAAAACATTGTACGGCCTGATCCAAATTCATAAAAATTTATATGGATAGAAATATATAAGAGTAATATTTCATTAACATGTCTCATATTTGAAAAAATTCAACTGTACGATCTGCCACATCAGAAAAACGGACAGGTACTGCAGTCTGCCAACAGTCTGCCAACAGGGACCAGTCTGCAAGTTTTTGAATGAAAGAGCTGTACGTCCTGATCCAAATGTGAAAATTCAAATTGAAATGGATTCCTGACTTTATTTCCTACACCTCCATAAAAAAAATCTGATTTTTAAAATCTGTACGGTCATTTAATGATCATAAAGTACAGAATTTTTCAAAAAAAAACTAGTAAATAAGAACCAGAATTTGAGAGAATTAAAAATATCTGTAACACATCAATAAAATAATATTTTTGAATGTGTTAAAAGATGAAAAATTTCAGGGAAGAGGATCTTCAACTGAAACTCCAAGCTCTGATACCATGAAGGAATGAGCAGGAGATACACAGGATCCACAGGATCAATCCAGGAGAGAGAACCCACAACAAATAACCTGCAAATATTTCCAGAGAATAAATAAATTTGTCACACCTAAAAAATAGGTGATAATCCACAAATTTCTCTGTATATTCTCAATAATCTCTCGTTAATTTCTCATATAATGCAAAGTATTTATAATACAAATAGTTTGTTTCATGTTAACAAACTATTTGTAATGATTACAAAATAGAGAAAACAAACTATTTGTTTTCTCATACTACGAACAAATATATTGTCGAGAAATTCTCAACAATAAAATCAATTAACCAAGGTAAATAAATTTTACCCTTAGTAATAAATAACTTACCTGATTAACCCTAGGTAAGCTTAAATATGCATTATTCCAACAGATTTAGATACCAAGCTTAGAAAGAATTCCCTGAAGCCAAATAGCCTCAGTAGCTACGTTAGTAGCTTACCTACATTGTACCTCTATGGAAGATAGATCAATAGTGTTTTACTTCTTTTTCAACCAATTGATGGGGGCTAGAACCCAATGAAAAATTGTAACCTAAAGTGGACTTATAACTCCTAGTGTTTCCAGCCCAATCTAAGTCTGTGTAGCCAATCAAGTCAAAATCTAAATCAACCCTATAGTATATCCCATACCTGTGTGAACCCTAAATGTAGTGCAAGATCCTCTTAGATAATTTCTATTTTATCTCATGGGGTTCCTACATGAATATCTAAATAATAACAATAGCATAGGATATGCCTGGTTTGGTGTGATTCAAGTAAATAAAACTACCAATAAGTTGTCAATATAAGATAGCATCGACCAATAAAGTGGAACAATCTACCTCAATCTTAACTCTAGATAGGAATGGAGTTGGAGATGGCTTACAGTTAGCCATATGAAACCATGCCAATAGATCAAGAGAGTACTTGGGCTATGAAAATGAAATCCCTAAATCTATCTGAGTGATCTCAATGACAAGGAAGTAGTGTAGTAAGCCCAAGTCAGTCATGGCAAATCTATCCTGAAGAGTTTTCTTCACTAGTGAGATATTCAAAGAACTCCTTGTGATCAAAAGGTCATCAACATATAAAACTAGTATCAACAATGAATCATTCTACCACAAGAAGTACACATTAGGATCTGAGTGACATCTAGTGAAACCTGAAGTGAAAAGGAATGAATCCATTTTGGCATACCAAGCTTGAGGGCCCTATTTGAGGCCATAAATATATTTCCTAAGTCTGCACACTAAAGAAGAATCCTGAATAAACCCATGTGGCTTCTACATATAGATCTCCTCCTCAAGGTATCCATTAATAAATGCACTCTTCACATCCATCTGATGTACACTCAATCCATATGCTATGACTATAGTGAGTGTGAGTCTGATTGAAGTCATCTTAGCCATAGGTGCAAAGTTCTATGAGTAATCGATGTCATCTAACTGTAAAAATCCTTTGGATACCAATCTATCCTTGTATCTATCAATAAACTCATCTACAACATACTTGGTTTGATATATCTAACAACATTCAACTATCTTTCTTTCCTTAGGAAGAGAAGTCAAATCCCAAGTGTGATTGTTGATTAAGGAATCATATTCCTCATACATGGCTCTATCCCACTCAGGTATCCTTGAAGCCTCTCTAAAAGTTTATGGATCTAATACAGAAGAAAAAAAGGCATGTGGTTCACCCTAAAATTCTATTGAAGTATGTCTATGATCATTTGGATCCCTTACCCAAGTGTCTACACTCTTAAGTGTTTGCATAGCCCAAAGAGGGCTTGAAATAGGTGAGTTAGGTGTTGAATCCTCATCCTTCGAAGCATTACTAGAAGTAGATGAGGATGACTCCCCATCACTTAGATCTCTCTTAAAACTTGAAGAAGAAGAAGAAGAATAAGTGGCCTCTACCTCATGAACATGTTGTGAATGATCTGAATCCTCAAATTGCTCATCCAAAGTGAGTGAAATTGATGTAGAGGGGGAAGTGTTAAGTAAAGAGTCAGTGGGACTCTCTTGAAACTTAACACTCTTCTCAATGAATAATTGATGAGTCATAGGGTGGAGAAGTTTATAACCCTTGACCCCATTTAGATACCCTATAAAGATGCAAGGTTTGGATTGAACCTCTTTTACTTTACATTTTTTTTGGGAATGTGAGCCATCACCAGTGATCCAAAGACCCTGAAATGATACACCTACAAATTCTTATTATGCCAAGCTTCATAAAGAGTGATGCCCTTTAAATCTTTGTAAAGAAATTGATTGTGAATGTAACATACATAATTGATGGCTTCCACCCAAAACTATAAAACCAATGATCTAGAGTGAATCATATAGTTGGCCATCTCCTTCAATGACCGATTATTGTGCTTTGATGCACCATTTTGTTGAGGAATGTAAAATACTATCTACTAAAGATTAATCCCCTTTATGGTATAAAACTACTCAAATTTATGGTTGATGTACTCCCTCTCATCATCTGATCATAAAATTTTGATGCATTTTCTAGATTGCTTCTCAACTAAAGCCTTGAAATCTCAAAAAATTATCAAAAACTTTAGACTTTTATCTAAGAAATTAGACCCATTTGGATCTAGAAAAATCATCAATAAAGGTGAGGACATATTTGGCCATAGTAAAAGAAGGATGGGGAAACTCCCCCATGACATCATTATGAATCAACTCAACAGGTACTGTAGCTCTCCTAGCTTTACCTTTGTCAAATTTTTATTTGGGATGTTTGCCAAGGACACAAACCTCACACAATCCCTTAGAGAATTTAACTCTAGGCAAGCCTATAACCATATCTTGTTGGCTCAACTACTCAAGATAGTGATAGTTAAGGTGGCCGAACCGTTCATGCCATAGTTTGCTAACTCCATCTAAATGGGTAACCAATGCAATAGGAGGAACATCTGGAGCAAAATGGGAGAAGGTATATAACTTATAATGATGATTAGCCCTCCCCAATGTAACTATAGATTCACTATGTAGCTCTCTGATCTCAATTGAATCTGGTGTGAACTTGATTCTCATGCCCTACCCTATGTGGGTAATCTAATACACTAAAATAAGATTAGTTGATAGTGAAGGTACACTTAGAATATTTATGAATGATCCACCTTAAAATTCAACTGTCTCTCTTCTTACAATGTCTACTAGAGTTTCATCATCCAAAGTGATGGAGGACATGCTATAGGGCTCTAAAGTCAAGAAACTCAACCTCTAACAAACCCATATGGTGTGAAGCACCATAATCGATAACCCAAGATGAAGTATATGTAGAAGCTACTAAAACTAAAGCTTTGCCCTTATGTTTCTTTTTTCCTTTCTCCTTTACCTTAGAAGATTCTTTCATTGATGATGACTATTTGACAGACTCAGGACTCCCATATTATTTTTCTTTAGGAGATGTGTAAGATGGTTAATCTATTTCTTTATACACTTGTGCTCATTGTGCCTAGACTCATTGTAATGGGAGCACTTAACCTTTTCTATTTTAGGTTTCCCTTCAGAGGATGAGGTTTTGGTGCTAGTTTTATTAGTGGTTTTCTATTCTTTATTCTTCTTAGGATCCTTACTCTTATGTTTCTTATCCTTGTTGCTAGAGGCTCTTAGTTTCCCATTGCTAGCAATGAGGGCTGAAGGTTTAGAAGATTTGAGGGTTCCCATCTAAATTAATTTATCCTATTTCTTAGTTAAATCAGTAATAAATTCATCTAAGGATGGCATTGACCAGTTGGCTCTCATGGCTTTCTTGGTCACATAAAGGTAGAGATAAATACAGAGTAATCAAGTCCTAATTTTGTAAGTACAAAAAGAACTAACTGCTCATCTTTCTTCTCAGTTCCATACTCTTTTAACTATAATCTAAGTGACTTAAGATTGGTAAAGAATTATTCTAGTGAATCAATGTTGTTAATACTAAAACTAATTAGCTCAATCTCAAACTCATGACCCTTCATAGTGTCGATTTTTCCAAATAGTTTTTCTAGGATGTCCCATGCTTCTTTGGGAGATTTTGTTGACTCTATGTGAAATAAGAGATCAGGGGATATTGAAAGACATAGTAACCCAAATTTTTCATCACATTTATTAAACCATTTTATCTTATCTGATTTAGTTGTTGTCTCAAGTTCTACCCCCATAGTTATATGAAATAACCTTTTACTTCTAAGAACCATAGTGATTTTACTTTTCCATTCTTGGTAGTTGAATGGTGTGAGTGAATTCACAGAGCTAACATCCATTGCAAAATTAAGATTTGATGTGTGTGTTGTTGTTACAAAAAATTAAAAGTGTAGATAAAGAGAGAATTGCACAACAAAATCACAACCACAAGATGACCCCCCCTGAAACTATGTCAGGTACCCCCCAAAATTTTGGCACTTTATAAAATAGTGCACTTTACAATCCAAATTGGCTCAATGCATGGAAAATAAAAAAATAAACACTTTTGAAAAAAATAGAACTCAAGTCCAAGCTACCATTTGCAAGATATTAGTGAAATAAGTTCTCGTAAATAGCCTATTTTGAATTAAAAAGGCACTCAAATAATTAAAAAATGCCCTTGGGCAAGGTGAAATATGTCTTTTAGCCACTAGTTGGAACCGACTCAGAGTCTAGAATAAGGTTTTTAGGTCTTTTGAGGGGGATTCGACCTCCTGCCAATCTAGGCCTCAACTTTGTCTTCGATAATCAGAGATACAAACTTTAAAAAGACTCAAATATTGTTCTTTTTAAAAATATTTTTAGCATATTATATGATGCTGTAGAAATTTGATAAAGTCATTAATAACTAAAAATATAAAAAAGGCAAATACAAATGGAGATGGAGGCTAGGGATGGTCCCACCAAGGAGAAAAACACCAAAAAAGGGATGCCAATGCCAAACTTCCAATTGCAGTCTAGAAAAAACACACTTTTCTAGCAAAAAAGATGATGCCAAGGTGGGTTAAAGAGTCCCCAAGCTGCTTAGAATGAGAAAATTTAATGCAAGGAATAGAAATGTGATGCCCACCTGCTAGGAAAGGATGTTTTGCTGCTGAAGGAAGTGCTACGCTGCTAGAGAAAATGCCAGGTGGCTAGAAAAGGATGTAAAGTACAGCGGATCAGATCTTAATGAAAGAGAGTAGTAGAAAAATCAATGCCTCCCTTTGCTAGACAATGCCAGAGTAGCATAAACCAATGTCAAAGCTGCCATGCCAAGGTCAATATGCAAATCTAAAAAAATGATTGAGAAGTTAGATGCCTAGGTGATTCAATACAAAAAAAAATTTAATTTGCAACACCTAGCTCCTCAAATCTGCAATACCACACCTCTCTAGAAAACTCAAACACCTATCTTTTATTCTATCACTCAGTAGATCCTATCATATTTATAACAAGAATTCCAATACCTTTATCCTTGGATATCATATCTTAGACAAGAAGAACAAAAGAATAACACCAAGTTTGCATATTAGGGTGAGACTCCAAGCATATTAGATAACAAATCCAATAATTGAAACAAAGAAGATGCCAAACTTTCCGATTAGATCTGAAAACATCAACGATGTAATCTATAGATCTCAAATATGAAATAAACAGATCCCTATATTAGAATGCTGATAAATGTGATACCAAGCTCCAAATATTGAAGATTGGAAGCTTCAATATCTCAATGGAATAAATAAATAATGAATTCAAAAAACTCAGATCTGGAAGAAATCTATTTATACATTTTAATGCATTAGAATACAAATATTAAAATGGAAAAATCTAAGCTAAAATTAAATCCAAGATTTGAAATCAAAATTTGCAAACAAACCTGACAATCCTTAGATCTAGATTGGCTCCGATACCATATCAAAATGAGCTCTAAAAAAACTGATCTGAGTGAATGCACAGATTCAATATGCTATGTGAGATGCATATTATACAATACAATACTAAGCAAACACGTACATACAACTATAAGGATAAACAAGATAGAAATGAGCCAGGAATAATACACACAATATTACATTAAGAATATGAAAAAGAATAGGTACATAAATAGGTTGGATTAGGAAAGATATAACCCATTCTAGTGAATGTGGTATTAAAATTTTCAAATAACCAACATGACACTAAATCCCCTAAGAAGCATATGCAACCGTGTAGATAAAACCCTTAATGTAATAAAATTACTTCAAGAATTAAGTATAATAGCAGAATTATATCCAAATATATGATAATAGATAAGCCACTTCGAGGGGGAAACCTCCACAAGCTTCAATGAGAGTAGAATTCACACTATGATGATAAATGATTACCCACTACCTCCTATATATAGTCTAACTAGGCCATGGTTACTCCATAGGCCGACCTACTAATCTAAAGAAAGCCACAAGTCGACTATGTAATATAATGTCAAAGAGGGATAAGTAAGCCACAAGTTGGCTAATACTATCCTCATACATGTGATAGGTTAGGGGCGTAGCATGCCCTTCCCCTTCAAACCAACGTTGTCCTCAACGTTGAACAACTGTGGATGTTGTTGCAGAAATTCTTCACCTTCCCAAGTTGCATCTTCACTACTTTGGTTTTTCCACTTGATAAAATATTCCTTAATCTCTCTGGTTCTCAACCTCTTAGTACGTGTTTGGAGGATCTTCTCTGGTTCCAAAATGACTCATCCTTCTTCATATAGTTCTGGGAGCTCTGTCTGGGCAAAAAATTTCTGTCCAATGACCTTCTTCAAACAAGAAACATGAAATACTGGGTGTATGTGAGATGAATGAGGTAACTCGAGCTTGTAAGCCACACTTCCAATTTTTTGTAGAACCTGATAAGGGCCATAATACTTTGGAGCAAGTTTGTTATCCTTTTTATTGCTTCAAGGACATTTGCTTGTAAGGTTGCAAATGAACAAATACCCAGTCACCCACCTCAAAATTTTGCTCACTCTGGTGTTGATCTGCTTGTTGCTGCATCCTATTTTGTGCCAAGGCCAAATTCTCTCTCAGACTAGCCAAAACCTCTTGTTGATGTTGAATGTGCTCTTCCACATCTCAAACCTTGGTGTGCACCTTTAATGAAGAAGTGATGGAAGGTGGACGGTAACCATATAGTGCTAGAAATGGAGACATTTTAGAAGAGGTATGGAAATATGTGTTATACCACCATTCTGCAAGTGGTAGCCATTTAACCCAATGTGTTTGTTTATCTGATACAAAATAATGGAGATACCCCTCTAAACATTTATTAACCACTTCAGTTTGTCCATCACATTGGGGGTGGTAAAATGAGCTATGAGCTAGCTGAGTACCCAAACAAGAAAATAGTTCAGTCCATAAATTACTAGTGAAAATAGGATCATGATCACTTACAATTATTTTTGGGGTTCCATGTAATTTGAGAACTACTTCCATAAAAATAGTCACGGCTGTACTTGCTGAAAATGGATGTGAGAGAGCACAAAAATGGGCATATTTTGTAAGCCTATCCACAATGACCAAAATAACATTATTACCTTTAGAACAAGGCAACCCAGTGATGAAATCCATGGAAACCTCCTCCCACCTTTGACTAGGAATTGCTAATGGTTGTAACAAACCTGGGGTCTTAACCGTTTCACCTTTATCCTGTTGGCATATCATGCATTCTTCCACAAAATTTTGTACATCTCCCTTGAGTCCTTCCCAAAATAATTCTTTCTTAATTCTATGATAAGTTTTCAAGAACCCCAAGTGTCCCCCAAGTGGAGATGCATGCAACTCGGCAAGAATCTTATGCTTAAGCTCTAAAGTTTTGCACAAGTAGAACCTACCCTTATACCATAAGACATTACCTTTCCATTCAAATTTGTCAGAGGATAAATTACCTTTCTGGATATTCTGAATCAAAACCTGTGTATCCTTGTCTTGCTCCCATTCTAACCTAGCTTCATCCACCCAATCTGCTTGCAATATGGACATTACACAAAGTAAGGCTTCTGTGGATGCATCCCATCTAGATAGTGCATCTGCTACTACATTACCTTTACTCTTCTTGTAGATGATTTCAAAATCATAACCCAACATTTTGGTTACCCATTTTTGTTGTTCCTCAGATGATAATATTTACTCCAAAAAGTATTTGAGACTATCATCATCCGTTTTCACCTTAAAGTGTCTACCCATCAGATAAGGCCTCCATTGTTTAACTGCATGAAGAATAGCCATCATTTCTTTCTCATAGACAAGTTTTTTTAGATTCTTACCTTTGAATTGATGACTTTCAAATGCAATGGGTTTTCCTTCCTGCATTAGTAATGCCCCCAATCTAGACCCAGAAGCATCACATTCAACAGTGAATGTTTGTGAGAAGTCTGGAGTAGCCAAAACTGGAGTGGTGCACATAGCTACTTTTAGTTTCTCAAATGCTTTGGTGGCATCATCATTCCAATGGAAATCATCCTTCTTTAACAATGCAGTGAGTGGAGCTGCTATGCTACCATAACCTTTCACAAATCTTCTATAGTAACCTGTTAGTCCAAGAAAACCTCGAAGGTTTTTGAGAGTTTTTGGCATGGGCCATTCCATTATCACTTTGATCTTCTGAGGATCAACTTTGACCCCTTCATGGGAAACAATGTGACCAAGGTACTCTACCTCCTGTACTCCAAAAGCACATTTAGATGGCTTCGCATAAAGTTGGTGCTTCTCCAAAACTATCAACACCTGTTTCACATGTTGCAGATGTGCTTCCCATGTCTGACTATAAATCAATATGTCATAAAAGAAAACTAGCACAAAATTCCTTAAAAAAGGCCTAAAAATAGTGTTCATCAAGCTCTAAAAAGTAGATGGTGCATTTGTAAGACCAAAGGGCATTACCAAAAACTCATAATGGCCCTCATGTGTTCTAAAAGTAGTTTTATGAACATCTTCATCCTTGATTCTAATTTGATGGTACCCCGAGCGAAGATCCAATTTTGTGAAATAATTAGCACCATGCAACTCATCAAGTAAATCATCAATTACTAGAATAGGAAACTTATCTTTGATGGTGTACTTGTTGAGCTCCCTATAATCTGGGCACATCCTCCATGTGTCATCCTTTTTCCGCACCATGACCACTGGTGATGAATATGCACTTTGGCTATGCTTGATGATCCCTGCCTCCAGCATCTCATGGACCATCTTTTCAATTTCACTCTTTTGTGAATATGGATATCTATATGGTCTGATATTTAGTGGTTGACTACCTGGAATTAGTTGAATGGCATGATTATGTTCTCTTTTTGGTGGTAGTCCTTTTGGCATGGCCCCAAAAATAGATGAGTGGTCTTCAAGAATTATTTGTAGATCAGGATGTGTAGATACCTTTGGGGGTTGAACTTCCATGGAGCATAATCATGCAATAATTCCCTCTACCCCCTTTTTTAGCATCTTAGTCATCTGATGTGAACTAACCAATTGTGGATATTTTTCATGTAATCCATGTAGTTCAATTTTCTTACCTTCAGAATGAAAGCACATGAATAGTTCTTGGAAGTTCATCTCAATGGTACCTAAGGTTGTGAGCCATTGGAATCCCAAAACAATGTCTGTGTTACCCATGGGAAAAACAAACATAGGAGAGTCAAGATTGTACCCACCCATAGTAAGCTTAATACTATGGCATTTGCCTGAACAATTAATTGTGCCACCATTTGCAATCATGACCTAAAATTCTGGTGCTGGGTAGATGAAACAATTCAATCGAGTGGCCAACTTATGGTTTATAAAGTTATGTGTGTTCCCTAAATCAATCAACACTATCACCTTCTATTTCTTGAGGAGACCCACCACCTTAAGAGTTTGTGGAGTGCTAATACCTGCAAGTGCATGACAAGAGATTGTAGGTTGGGAATCTTCAGGTACCTCCTCTATATCTTCCTCATCATCATTGGAGGCATCATCTACTTCTTCATCTTCATTTGGTCCCTCAATGTAGAACAACTTCTTCTCAACACATCTATGTCCTTTACTCCACTTGCTATCACAACCAAAACATAATCCTTTTGCACGCTTTTCTTCAATTTGCTAAGGGGTCAATCTAGTAGGTGGAGGAAATGTTGATGATGATATGCTACGATCTTTGAAGTGAGTGAATGGCTGCTTCTTGTTGGCTATAAAATTTTCCTTAGCTCTACGTGCTAGGATAATAGATTCAGAAATATTAAGTGGATTAAACATGCATACCTCATGTTGAATGTGGTCCTTGAGTCCACCCAAAAATAGGTCATTCAAGTTTGCATCAGAAATTGTCTCCACACGTAAGGATAGGTTCTAAAAATGATGAATATAATCCTTGACGGAGCTAGTTTGTCACAATTTTTCTAGTTGTCTAAAGTAATTATCTGTCACACTATTGCCATAGTGTAATTGTAGCTGCTCAGTAAAAATTGACTTGGTGACATTGAGACTCATCTTTTTCTTTTGAGCACACAACCATCGATACCAAATGAATTGATCAGGTTCAAGATACAAGGATGCCATGGTAACCTTCTATCCACTTAGAATTTGATCTAGGTCAAAAAAACTCTCCATTTGGTTGAGCCAATTGAGTGGATCTTTTCCATCGAATTTGTGCATATCCACTTTTGGTAATAGGTTCTTCTGTGGCCATGGAGTTGGATTTGAAGTAGACTAGTTAGGAGAACCACCCTGGTGGGTTTGTGAAATAGAGTTAGCTTGATGATTTAATTGATTAATGTTCAAAGCCATCATGATATATCGCAAACTATCTTGTATGGATTGCATATTAGATTGTATGTCTTGCACCTCACTCTAAATTTCTTGCACACTATAGTCAAGCTGGCTCACTTTGTGATCTATGTCAGAAAATCCTGGTACAAAGGGTCTATTACACCCCCCTTCTGACTCCATCTCATCCTTGTTAGGAGTTTTTCCTAGAGTTTTAGCACCCTTTCCTTGGCCCTGAGTTTGTGGACCTGCCATAAAAGGGTTTTACGATGTCGACCCTTATTGACACTTTTGACCCAACTTTGACCAAGCGATTTTGGAATGATTTAGGCCTCAATTCAAAATATACAAAGAAAAAACCATAGCCAAATTTTTCTAATATTTCCAAAAATGTAAACAACTCAGAAAAATTCTTTGAATTGCGCACGATAGATCAATTTTATGAAAAACCATAAAATAGCGATAACTTTTGAAAAACAGATCCAAAAGAGCTGAAATTTTAATGGAAGATTAATGTTATTATTTCTAACCTCTAGAAAAACAATTTCAGAGAAATTCATAACCATTTTTTATATATTGCAAAATTTAAAAATTTAGTGTTTCACCCACAAGATTGCCCAAATCGCAGCTCTGATACCACTTGTAATGAAATTACTTCAAGAATTAAGTATAACAGCAGAATTATATCCAAATATGACTAAAATATATCCAAATATATGATAATAGATAAGCCACTTTGAGGGGGCAACCTCCACAAGTTTCAATAAGAGTAGAATTCACATTATGATGATAAATGATTACCCACTACCTCCTATATATAGTCTAACTAGGCCATGGTTACTCCATAGGCCGACCTAATAATCTAAAGAAAGCCACAACTTGGATAAGTAATATAGTGTCAAAGAGGGATAAGTAAGCCACAAGTCGGCTAATACTATCCTCATACATGTGATAGGTTAGGGGCGTAGCACTTAAGAAAAAAAGCATACACCAACAATTGCAACTTCTCATCTGGCAGTAAGCTTTCAATTTGGCTCCAATGAGTAACTCATGAATTGTGTGTATTGGCACTTTAAAAAATTGTTAGAATTCACTACACTCCATGTATGATTCCTCATGAATTTTATTTATATGTATAGGATGAATAACTTATCATCCATATTAAAACTAAGGCCTATAATATCCATCTTGGTATGTTTCCTATGATCACCATAATTTAATGATAAAAATAGATCTAGAAAGCCTCCATACATTAGCTTGTGATTATCATGCTTGTCTCTCTTTTCCAACACATCTTCATCCCTATAATTCACATTTCTCCTTTCAAGATTATGCTTATAAAATAAACCAAAACCAATTTGAAAAGAGAATGTTGTAGTCCCATCCTGCATAACTTGGAACTTGACTAAAGGATAGTCACCTCCAATCATCAAAATTTGTACATGTTGTCTAAAATGACAAAAATACAATGATGACATAACTGGAAGTCATATATCTAAATTATTTGCATATCTATGTCTACCATCATAATGCTCATCTTTATTTGCTAAATAGACATGGGTTGAGATGTCTTCCACACCCCTAAACTTGTCAATACCATGGATTACAAATAAGAAGGTTATTTTTATATTCCAACTTTCCAATATCAATTTGTGCATGTGTATATTCCTCCATACCCAAAATGATTTTTATTCCTTCTTTGTTTCCATGGAAAATAACTTAAAATCAGAATTGATAACTTTTATAAAACTCAAAAAATTACTTGGATCCCACACTTTTATTTGTGGACCAAAAATAAATGGATCCTTGTATTCTTTCTTGTAAGTTGTCTCTTTCATCCTCTCTCCACTCCTATAGTGTTTATCATGACAATAAATTTGAAATGCCACAATATGAAATAACAAATATGCAATGAATTTCCTTCTCATAACTTGGGATGGAATCAAATTTCTTACCTCCCTTTTCTAATTTAGAAGTAGGATCTTTTGGTAGATTCCCCTTGACACAATCATCCTTGTAATTCAGAGTTTCAAAATTAGTGGCATCCATTTAAACATTATTTTTTATTACATGCTCATCACTATCATTACTTTGAAAATAAACCCCATATGGAAATGGATCAAACTTTGTAATGCTTGTAATATGAATGGGTGCTCCTATGGATGAAACATCCTCAATCTTGCATACTTAGCATTCAACATGCAATGCATGTTCTTCCTTAATATCATTAATACTAATATTTTTTTTTATCATAAGTCATACCTGATTCTATTAAATATTCTTCTCTTTCCACTTGCATTATGGATTCCTTTAGGAGCTGATCACTCATTTACTTTGGGTTTGAATTTTATTTCTTTTTATATCCTTGAAAATTTGATTTTATTGATACTTTTGATACCATGACATCATCATTCTGATGATATAAAATATTTTTTTGACATATGCAATCATTAGGAGTCATTAAAACATCTTTGATTACCAAGTAATTTTTACCTTTAGCCTTTATGGCATGGAGTTCCTTTGGTTCTAAACATTCTTCCTTCTATTCTTCTTGCAATAATATTTCCCTTGGATTATGTCTCTTGATTTCCTCCTCAAAATCCTCTTATGAAATGATTCTTTTTACCACTAAAAAGTCATGAAATGGCAAGGCTTCCTTATTGTACTTAGATAGAGTTTAATACTCTATGTACAAGATATCAAGCTTAGAACTTGTGGTTTTAAGGGTCTATTGATGAACCCAACTCCTGAATTCTAATATTTCACCTCTTGGCCTTTTATCCTTATTATTTTCTCTAGAGGTGCTAGCTTATCCATTGTTACAGTTATTGGTAGACTTCTTCTACATCAGTTGCAACATCTAGCTATGCCTATCATCAAGGTGGTTTTTCCCTTGAACCATCTCATCCAACTTTATTTTACTTAATGATTCCATTGTTCATAGAATATGCATCCAATCTACACACATAAATCCTCACAGGCTGGCAAGATCACTAGCTCTAATACCACTAAAATATCCCCAAATGGGATATTTGATAAAAATACCCAAAATATAATAAACCAAACTCACACTTATACTAAAATAATCAAATATGATATTATTTCCCCGAAACCCACATTTACATTGAAAATCACATACTCTCATTATCATTTAAAATAGTACACAATGCAACTTTTACACCACATACTTGTATGAAATATAACACTACTGACATATCTTATAAATTATGAATCTAGAATTCAAACAATTTATTATAAATAACTAATTACATATTATATTTATGGAGGCAATATTCATATACAACAACTCATATAATGAAAGACACAATATTGATATAAAATAACACACTTACAAACTTGACACAAATCCTCACACAACTCCACTGGAAGCTTGCAAACCACACACACTCTACACACTACAATATAAATCTACTATGAAGACCAAATGAAATTATTAGGTAGAATTACCATAACCATCTAGGGAGGATATCTCACAACCAAAACTAGCAAGCACTCTAAATCTGTTATGATGATCATGGAATTAACATAACCAACTAGGGAGGATATCTCACCACTGAAACCAACAATCAACACTCCATTGATTTAATCCAAAGGAGGAAGAATTAAACACAAGTTCAATGTCTAAAAATAGGGGTTTTATAATTTTCAAAATATGAATATCAAATGGTGTAGCTTCATACTTATATAATTGGCAAAGAAGAAAGAATGAGAGGTGAATGGTGAGGAAAGAGAAAACATGGCTCCACATTCTCACCTGTGCCAAAATGCATACTATCTGGCATGCTTGGTGTTATGTGCAGGGGTTAGAAGGAAGGGAATCAAAAGGGACAAGATCATCCTCCTCCTTTATCTTTGTTTCCCACCTTCATGTGCTTCTAGACCCCACTTCCACATGCTTCCAAAAAGGACACCTCACTTACACATGTGAGAGAAATCAACAATAGGAAATTTGGCATCTTTCTCCCATGTGATCATATACTACCAAATAATATTTTGACTTCTCCCTACCTTCAAAATATTAAATCTTCCCAAGGGTGGTGCCCCAACTATTCACCTTTGTCTTTATTAAGCATGTGATTTGTAAAATAGAAATAACCTTATCACCTAGTGGAGTACTACACCCCACACCTTCACATACACTAGATTTCAAGATAGATCCTCTTGTGGGCCAAGCCACCTCATCCAATAACCACCTGATCAATTAAATCATCCCCTAAATCACTTACCATGTCACCATGAATAGTGATAGTGAATAGTAAATAGTGAATAGTGATCCTACACTAATATTACCTTACATTACCTAATTTAGCCTACATGAATAAAATAGGATAATGGTCTCCCACTAGTGTCTCATTTAAAATAAGGGGACATTATAAAAATACCTAATTGGATAAGCCTTCTACCAATTGACAGACCTTGATAAAGCAAACACCAAGTGAAATATGTAATTTTGGGTTTAATACCAACCAACGAGATAGTGTGGAAGTGTTTCCCCTAGATAGAAGGTGAGGAATGGATTCTCCAAATATGGTTGATTTTATCCACCATAATCAAGTGTGAAGAGAGATAATCATAACTTTTGTTGGTCATAAAATTTTGAAAAGGAGTCTCTTTGTACCATTTCCAGTCCTTCCATCAAGGATAGGTAGAGTTGATAGATATCTTGTGCAAAAAATCCATAGGTACTACTACCATAATCTCATCACGAGACTCTCTATTAGCTAGTGAAAGTTTGAATTTGGCCTAAAAAGCATTCTAGGGGATCCAAAATCAAGATTATTTATAGAAAAGGTCTTTCATAGTGCAAATTCATTTGTGGTAGAACCTACACACATAAATCCAAAGAACTTATGCAAGAGGCACCACATGTATGTTGATGATAGGAGACTACCATAAAGACTATTGGTTGATGGAAATACCATCCCTGAAGCCTGAATTGTTCCATAATAGTGAAGGATTGATTTTTTCCCAAGATTTATAAATACTCTTAATGACAAAGTCATCCACCACTTTTATATGGGTGATAAGGGTAAGGAGACTAGGAAAAGCAAGATCTTTCCAAGATGCATGAACATAGAGTGACCCTTGAGTGATGCAATTTCAAACAAGAATATTCTAGGCTTCTTTACCCTCTATCATTTGAATAATACTTTTAGTGCATAAGGTAGAGGCTTGTTAATAGATATCAATGAGGTTCATACCTCCAACCTCCCAAAGTAGACAACAATAATCCTAGGATACTCTATGAAAGCTCTTACCAGTAGAGGGATTGTCCTAAATGAAATCCTATAGTAACTTTTTGAGCTTGTAGATAGCTTGTTTGGTGGGGCCCAAATAAGAATAGTAGTACACATGGGTGTAAAAAATCACTTTGGAGTATATTTATAATTTATCAGCTAAGGAGAGTGGTTTGGTGATCTAATAAAAGAGTTTTTCTCAACATGGTCCATCACGTACTACCATAGCCAAGAGGAAGAGACTTGGAAGGCAAATGGAATTACTAAAAAATTAAAAATATCATCATGCAGTAGTTAGTGCCAATTATAATATGTACTTTGGGTAGGATGAGGAAGAATTGGATTGCTTGTAATAACTATGTTTTACACCATTGAATGGTGGAGCCAGAGACATGATAAAAGACCTCCAAAAAATGCGTAATGTTGGTCACATCTTCATCTTCCTTGATGACTATAAGGAAGGAGTAGTTAGTGAAGTGCCCATTGTGAAGTTGTTGGGGTTCTTATGAAATAAGGAATATGCCATGCACAAGGCCTTGTAATTGAACATTGGATAGAAGATAACTAAATCCTTTTACGATGAGAACATATAAGGATGGAGATAAGGGGAAACTTTGTTTGATAGATTTAAAGATGTTGAAAGGTTACGAGTGGAGCCCATTTATGGAGATAAAATCCAAGGCATCAAAAAACATCATGCAAATAGATTAAATGAGAGTGGGACCAGAACCTAAAGTTTATAACATAACCAGGATGAATGGCCACTCGATATAATCATTGGCTTTTTAAAAATTAATTTTAATGAATGAAGCCTTTTGGTGTGATTAACGGGCACATTCTATGCCTTCCCACACTATAATAACATTATCTAGAATATAAAGGACTTGAATTAAGCCCATTTTCTTAGGTTAGATGATCAAAGACATTGTGTCTAAGGTATAATTCCAAATCCTTGGCGATGATTTTGTAAGAGACGTTAATCAAAGTGATAGGATGCCAATTACAAATGAGCTTGGGGTATTTAGACTTCAGGATGAATTTGATATTCCCTTTGTTGATGGTTAAGCCTAAGGTTTGTGAGTGGAAGGCTTAGAGATAAATCTAGTAAAGGTAAGCACCAATAACATCCCACATTTTCTTGTAAAACTCACAAGGGAAGCGATCACATCCAGGGGATTTATCATTATCCATTTGCATCATATCCTCAAATAGATCCTCCATAGAAAGGAGTCTGTCATAGGTGAACCTCTAGGTGGTGATGACTTTAGTGGGAACCACTGAGAGGCACTAGTTCAAGACCTATTGGCTTTCCATGGATGGAGATTGAGATGAAAACACTTTTTAATAATGTTTGGTGAAATCCTTCACAATCTCAAGCATATCCATGCATCTCTATCCATTATTCTAAATGGCTTGCATCTATTTGGAGGTGGACTTGACCTTAAACATATGGAAGAATTACTTGAAGACTCGATCACCAAGCTTGAGCCAATGTATACAAGTTCAAAGTTGAGCATCATAGGCATTATATTTATGAGTAATTTGGATTTTATGGTTGAATATAGCCACTCATAGCTAGAGAGATTCATTGAATGGGTGTTGATCTAAGGAGGCCAAAATCTAGCTCAAGTCTAAAGTAGTGATAGAGTAGGATATTCACCAAATATTGGATAATTGGCACCCCTAGATATGCAAAAATTTAGCCATCTAATTAATAACATCTTCCCGCCACTGGGTCCACCCTGGTTACTAAGTAGGCCTAGGAACTAGATTCCAAACCTATTTGATGTGTTCTATGATGGGATGATGATCCTAGAGAGTTGTATTGAGAAATAATTACATCTTATGAAATTTAGAATTTTTTAATTCCTAATTAATATAGTATTTGATAAAAAAGTAGTTAAGGAGGGAAAAATCAAGAAAAGTTTCCACTGATGGAGTAAACATGCTATCAAAATAGTAGTATGATTGAGTATAATCATAACACGATCAATTTTTTTAAACACATAATTAGACCCACCTCGAAGATTGGTCCAAGTGTACCAAACTTTTGGTGTGGGGGGCTAACCTAAATTAGGGTCATGAAATCCACATTTATTTCTCATATATAACCACACCTCCTTTTCATTAGCAACCCAATGCATTGGTAGAGTCTAAATCTTGTCATTTGATTATTCTACCATATTAAAATCCCCACATATATCCCAATGGGTGTTAGGTAGATAATCAACAATCTATTGCCATAAAATTGATTGTTCATGAGCATCATTTGAGGCATAAACATTAATGATGCCAAATGAGTAATTCTTAATATTGAAAAGCACCCATATGACATGGTAGGTGGGGTCCTTGCTAGACATCACTAAATTAGACTACCACTTGGGTGTAATAAATTTCATAATGCCACCATGACCTACCTTGTGGTTTACTAGAAAGCACTAAGTTGTTAGACAAAATGATTCTCACAACAACTGAGAGAAAGAAACTTGCCACCTTCATTTCTTAAAGGAAATAAATGTCCACATCTACAAAATTACTTCTAAAATCTTGAACAACATATTTTTAGACTAAGTCTATCAAGACCTAAACTATCCATGAAAATAATTCATATATTACAGGTGTCAAGAGAGATATCCTCTACATCAAGCCCTTAAAGGGATTAATATCAATTCTTCAAGAAATGCTTAGAGTTGGAAATAAGAAACACTAGTTGCTAATCAAATTATATCATAAAATATAAATCCTCAAACAAAACTTGATGAATGTGGCTTCGAGAGTAATTTGAAGAGCTCTAAGAGAGGATGCATGATCACTTTCTAGCACTGGTCTACGTGATATGTGACAGTAAATCTAGATCATCTAGAAAGATGTCTATTGATATTTGAGAATAGGAAGACACATTCACCACTAGGGGCATGATTTAAAATTGAGGTTGAGATAGTGCTACCTACATAGGCATTAGTACCTTGATAGGGAGTATGTTGTGAGGCATTTCCTTATTCATTAGAGTTGAAGGCTTAAGTGCCTGAGGTACTAAGCTAGAGGAAGTCTTGTTGATAATCCCATGATTGGTCTGTGCAGTCTCTTTGTTACAATTTTTCTTCTCCCCCCACCAATGGTTTTCCATCCATATTCTTAGGTATTCCTAAGAATAAAAACCATTACCTTGGCAATGGTTTTATTGTGGGAAAGATAGTAAGGTTAGTCCTTAATCTTTTGGTTTGTGTTTTGGAAGTAGAAGTAAAGTATTAGGTAAGTTTATATACATAGTTATATGTGATTACTAGGATTCACTGACTTGAATTTCAATAGATTCTTTGAGGTCCTTAGAAAGATCAACTTCCACACATAACCTCCTTTGTGACTAGGTCAAGTAGAATCTATAGGACTCATGAGTAACAATCAAGCCTATAAAGGTTACTATTTAGTCTAATAAGGGCCAATATGGTAGGGGCAAACTTGGGTAATTGACCCAAAGTAACCAAATAGGGACTTTCAAAATAGCTTGCTCTGGGACTATAAAGTCTTTGGTCTAAGGGGATAGATGGAGTTTTAGACATACCGTGTGGCTAACTTATTCAATATAACACCTCCATGTGTGGGGTCAAAATTTTTTAATAAAAAAACCTTTGTTCATGTTTTAAATGCTCTCAATCTTAATGCCATAAGCCACCTAGGCTATCTGGACCCAAGATTTGAGCATGCTTTCAAAAGGAATGCGACCAAAGAAATAAACTATCAATAAAACCTACTCTAGCCATTGCCAAGTAGAATCAAAATCAGGTTGAGTAAGAACAATATCGAGAAAAGAATCCTTACCTTATGATATAATTTCAAGATACATTTTTTTAGTCATTGTTTAGTGGTGCCATTGCAAAGCACCCCTCTTTTGTCTATCACAGCTTCAAAAACCAGAGGGGATGATGGGGAGGCCATTAAATAAATCTTCCAAAGGGTGAAGTTATTAAATCTCAATAAATGCTAACATCTTGTAAGTATGTGGTATGATAAAAAGGGCCAATGATGAAAAGACAATGACTCTTGAAATAAGGCATAAGCAAACCCTAGCAGAACAAAAAACCACCTTCCATATTTTCTTCCTAATCCAAATACTTTCTCAAATTTGTAATCAAGATTTAAAAAAAAATCTTTAAACATATTTAATACTTTCTCAAAATTTTAATCAATTTTTTTTTTAAAAACATTAGTCAATATTCAAAAAGGCAATATTTACGATAATACACTAATATTTACTTTAGTAAATTTTCTTTATAAATATGATGTATGTTTTAGACACACACACACACACACATGGCAATAGTGTGCCCATATTTCTTAAGTAGTTAATTATAAATTATTTTCATTACATTGAGGTTTTTCTATTCTTCATCTTTCTTCACTATCATCATATATACCTCTTCTATTTCTCTTTTTTTGTATAGGATGTACAACCAAATATTTGGACCTCTAATATAATCATTTATTAGTTCTTGGTCAATAATTACTATGATAAATATATATTATTCAATATCCAATTAAAATTACTTGCTTCATGTTATGTGCAAAGGATGATTGCACTTCACCTCACACATAATTGAATCAATAAAAACAATAACAACACTCAATGAACTACATCTTGACATTATTTATGTTCATCATCTTTCTTCACTATCACCATATAGGCCTTTTCTATTACCCTTTCATATCGGTTGGGAAACCAAATCTCAGGATAGTAATATTAAGGATTTGAAATATAATTGTTTATTATTATTCGGTTGGTTAAATATAGACAAACACCAACATGAGATGAAAAGAGTAGGTAATGGACATTAAATTGATTTAAAGTATAAATTAATGGATAACAATGGTCTTTGAACTATTGGCCATTTATAAAATGTTGCTAAAAGGTTTGACCCATTAAAATCATGAAAGTTGAACAATGTTTTTTTTTATTTTGCATTTTGTGATTTTATTTTTATGCTAGACGTATGATTTAAATTTTTTTATATAATTTTATTTAAGAAAATTCATTTCACATTTTAATGTATTTTTTAAATATTATTATTTTTAATGATTAATATCAATTAATATAAATTATATTCTAATTGAGTGATTAAATTTGAGAGTTCATCTTTTCTCTATGCAATATTTTTTATGACAATTATTTATTCACAATTTCCCTTCAAATATTAATATAATCATATCATAATGCTAATATAATTCATAATATAAGAAATAAATATTAGAGATTATGTATATTTATTATAGTTTTTTACACCCTATTTAAATTTTCACCTTGCATTTAATACGTTCTCTTAAAAGATGATTATATTTTATGACTAAAAAAAGTAAATATGGTCATACAAACATCGAGTTTAACTTTGCAATAATATTTGTTTCCTCATAAATACGATGGAGGAAACTATCAACTAATATTTAGTCTATGTGATAAGTTTTAAGGGGAGAGGATAATTGTAAATGCACTTCCTTGAAAAGGAGGGAATACAACATTTTATTATTTATTTCTATGTTCATGTAGTGTAAATTTTTATAAACTACTCTCTTGTTACTAAGTTTTTTAGCCTAATTTAAATTAAAATGATCGTAAATTATATTATTTGTTGGGAGTAGGTAAATATTAAGCCTAACTTGGAAGACTAAAGGTATGTCTTTGAGCCTAATTTAAATTATAATTCGTATACAGTATGTATACACATAATATTTTTAAATGTTTATCAATTACTAATTTTATATATCTTGCATAAACATGTCGAGTCTCAATCTCTTTGAGTGCATGCCTTAAGGGGTACACCGAGAAGGGGGTGGGTAGACCATTGGTGCTTCGTATGATTATTGTCTCTTTTACCACTTGCTATCTACACACTTGTCTCCTAAGAAACCATTCTCATAAGCTTTACCTCTCACTTTACACACTCCTCTAGAATTTTACCACCTTCATTAGGCCTTTTCCTAACCTAAACCCCTTTTTAATAGTTTACATAACTATGTCATCCACATAAACCTTGTATTCTAGTTGAAAAAACTTATTAGGGTCAAGGTCGACCCCTAGACAACTTAGCCCATGACCTAGTTAGTTTTTGTCAATTGTAATACTAGGTCGACTTGGTTGACCTTGTCAACTAATTTTTTTGAAAGGGTTTAGGGTTAGATTCACCTATATAAACACATTCATTTCCATCATTTATCATGAAGAGAATAAGAATTAAGATATATTGCATATTTGCTTATCCACTATTCTACTTGAAGTGCAAGCTTGGGGTTTCATACTTTATTTAGAGATATATATCTTGTCTTGTGGAGAAGTATTTGGATTCATTGATAGGTTTTTTCATCTAGAGATGATTTATCCTTGTCATCCTTACATATCACAACAACCTCTTGTGAAGCACCTTGGTGAAGGGAGAGATTGAGGCTCGGTGGGTTCATATTTAAAGGTAAGTATTCCTAACATTGTTCCTCCTTTGTAAGAGTAGATATATATGCAGTTACACTTCTCTTCCATGTATTAAGATTCCATATACATTGATGTGAGTATATGTCTTCTGTGCATGTTTAATTTTAATGTTTATTATCCCACTTTATGCCACAAGATTTGGTGAGCACTATATTATAATTTGCTTTACTTGTTATTAATCTAATCAATATGAAAACACATGACCTAGTTAGGGTTATTGCATAGTTTCACTTGACTGGAGGCTTTGGAATGCTCCCTAGTGATATTATTATCATAAGATATCCCTTAATTATATCTAGAAGATCCATATTGGTCATGACCCTAATTATCTAATGTATCTCCAATCAGAAGTGTAAGTAGGATCTATCTTCTTCGAGTTAGGATTGATTGAGTTAGGATCTACTACATTTTTTATTACATATATTTTGGTGAACCTAATGTGAATCTACCCTTGTAGGTTATCTTTGATTCTTTTCATTTCTATCACTTTATTATTTTTCTATATTTATGATACTAGGTAGACCAGGGTGGTATAGTTCTAACTTTTGTACATAGATTTAACACATAGTCGCATCAAAATGACTATATTATTTATTTGTAGGTCTTCATAAAATACATGTTACTAGATCGAGTAGGTCAACACATTTCTCATTTCAAAATAACAGACTAAGTCAACTAGGTCAACTTAGTCTCCCAATCAACATCCAGAATAATAGACAATATTGAACAGGTTGACTTAGTCTCCCAGTCATCATCTTGATAACAAACTGAATCAAATAGGTCAACTTAGTCATCTTAACAGGCTTCAAAAATTAAGGTTTCATAAACCTAGGCTGACCTAGTCAACTTAGTTGGTAGAACTTACAAACAATATTTAAGGCACTTCAATAGAAAATTTTCAATCCTCAGCATCTTCTAACCCACCAAAGTTCCTTTCTTTCTCTTTCTTTCAATTTAGTACTTCATTACAGTTCTATTTTATGTAAGTTTACATTCTTCAAAATTACAATCCTATAGTAAACTAAGTCAACCTAGTCAACTTAGTTCTGTAACCTATCATCTGTCTAAAAGACTAAGTTGACTTGGTTGATTTAGTTCTTAAGAACTCTTGATTATATAGAATAGTAATGACCAAGTTGAATTTGTTCTATAATCTTTGCATACAATTTCATCTGAACTAACTCTCTATCATTCTTGATTTGAGAATTAACAAAAATATGCTAGTTATTTAAATCACACTTTCATTTTTAGTTGTTTGCATGCTTAAAATAACTCACATAGTCTAATTAAGTGGCTTTTTAAAATAACATTTAGCTTCACTATTTTGATTTTTTTGCACACACTACCAAATCACATAAATTTCTAAACACATTTAACATTTGTCTTCCCAAGACCTACCTACTTGGATTTCATCACCAAGGGGGAAGCCAACTTGGCTTTTTGGCCAAGTATAAACACATGGTTAATGTCATAAATTGGCAAATCACCTAACGCCCTTATCAATATAGGATTTTAAATTGAGGGGATAGGCCCCAATACTAAGCCAGTACCATTACCAACATAGACCCCTTTCAGCCTAAACATCCTGAAACCATCCATAGATTACTTTCTAGTTCCCTATTTTCAGCCAACTTCCCTATCATACTTAAAATCACATTTCATAATAATATAAAAACACTTAGGATAACCACTTAGCTAGTGTTTAATTTTCAATTGACTACTTTCTCTCTGATCATTGTGTGTTGTATTACAAAATCTTGCATTATCTAACATTGGTGCAAGGTTTTGTGTTGTGTGTCAATTATATCATTCTCATCGATTCAATTATTTCTGTGTTTTCTTCAATTTCTTACATCAAATTACATTATAAAATATTTATCTATTTTTAGCACATTGTCATTATTTTAGACACGGTCTTTTATATACTATCTTTTTCCCTATCTGAAGTACTAAGTCAGCTTGGTCGACCCAGTACTCCTTTCTACCAATCAAGTTACAGTACTAAGTCAACCTAGTTGAATCTGTATCCTTATCAAGATGTTTTTTACCCTATTTATAGTACTAAGTTAACCTGGTCAACTCTATACTCTTATTTTTCTTTTGTATCTTTCTGATTTTGCATCAAATTTGCCTTCCTTAATATTTCTCCTTCATCATGAACTTCCTATTTGAATATAACACTAAGTTAAATTCAACACATGATTAGTTTTACCAACCCAATAGGTTTTCTTATAAGCAACATGTGGATCCTACCCTAGATGAATGTAATGTGTATTAGCCACTCACACTACAAACTATGAGACCCATCCTCATTCCTCTTCACTTTGTAATCCTCTCTTCTCATTTAAAAATCAACTTGAATTAGAGTATATGCCAAAAATGCTTTTCTTCATCAATGATTTTTCTCAACATCAAGGAAAATATCCTTCTACTATTTACCATCTCATGATAATTGGTCAAGTCAAGAAACCCCAATCACCTTCTCCCACATTCTCACATAGATTTGGGGACACTAGATTCTTTGCCTCTCAACCTCTTCCCTCTATTTTGACCCATTCTCATACCATGAAATCTTCCTCTTTGATTTCCTCCACTTCCATGCCTAGTATCTCTACTAACATGGTATGTTTTACATCTAGTGAGCCTATTCCAAGCCCTTCACTTATCAATTCTTCTACTAGTGCATCATTTTATACCCATGGTAATCATGCCTCTAGTGTTGCTTCCTTTCATCTCTCTACTAGTACATATTTTACCATAAAATAAAATAATTACACCAGTGCCTCACCAATAATTATTCTCAAGCTAATACTAACACTCATAGTGGTACCTAAGCCACTACTACCAATTCCAATGCTTCACACAATCCCAATAATACCACTAAAACTCATCAATTTCTATTACAAACTTTAATAAAATGAATGCTTTCGAAGATGAAAATGTAAATCAAATGATGCAAATGCAAAATCATCTTATCCATCTTTAAACCCACCCTCAATAGGTTCCATAGGGATTGCATAACCAAAATGCTCCCCCACCTCCCCTTCGATATTTTCATGGTAATATTATACCTCAACCTCCCCTTATTAATAAAATAATAAAACACCTTCAAAATGAGCCTCTTACATCTCAAATTGCTAATATCGATATAAGAGGTTGTTGGGTGTATATTTTGTTAATGACAAAATGGTAACAAAATGGTACTTTAAACCATAGTATGATGAGATTAAATCTCTCCTCAAGGAAAGGGAAGGTGCCCTTATTATTGCTAACTAGAATCAACAAGCAATTAAATACACTTATTTACACTAAATTTATCATATGGGTGTTTCCATATTATCTAATTCTCTTTTTTTAGAATTGATGTTCTCTTACAAACTTATACTAAAAGCCTTTTTTATTCTTACAATGTGTCATACAAATGTAAAACTACTTATTGGAGCAAAAATAACTGATATCCATATTAGCTAGACATAATAATAACTAAAATAATAATAGTGAGTGTGTATCACAAGAAACCCACAAAGGCTCAAAGACATTTATTGCTTTGTAAGTTAATCGAAAAACAAAAAATGGATAGTACAAAGTGCAGCCCAAAGTCTCCATCTTATTTCTAATAAAATTAAATAATCAAGGAAAATAACTCCTAGCCCAAAGTCTCCAAAGACACTTATAATCATGAACAAAAGACACAAACTTATAAATGATATTGCTGCTCAAAGACTTTAAAATCAGATTTATAACACCTTCCAGTTTATGTAGATTCACACCACAATTTAATAAAATGCAATAGAAAAGATGTAAGAACATTTCTAGTGCACCACAAGCTTATTCCAACATAGATTGAATGGCCACTTGATTTTATTATATTTATTTGATAAATATTTACAATTTGAACACAAAGTTTCAAAGTTGCTTCTTAATGCAGTAGCATTTCACTTCAATAGAATAAAAAATATCTAATTACAAAAGAACATCCTCTTATTTATAGAGAGGATCAATGAACAAAAATAGGGAAATCCTAACTACCTTGACTTATTCTAGACAAAATTTAATTTTGGTTAGGACTCTGTACTTTTCCTACATGCAAATTACATATAACAAAACTACATACGCAAAGCTTTGAAAATAATCTAAGTGTCCAAAGACACAGGAATTTCTTCCTTTTTGTTCTTCTCGATGTAATATTCATATCTCTTCAGGGCCACCTAAACTTCATTGTTGTCTAGCCCTGATGTGTTTCTGGAGATGGTGAGGACTCTTATGATGAAATCCACTATGTTGATAGGTAAGCCTTTATTCCTATCCAAAATTATTTGTAAGTTATCCATAATCACTTGGAAATTAACCAACTTATCAATGGATTCCAATGTGAATACTCTTATTTCAACTTTAGTGTGAACCAAGGAAGTGAATTCTTGGATAATTATTTCTATAGGAAGAATTTTTCTGAGTGTTATCCATCATTTAGCAAGGAGGTTCCTTAGTCTTGACTTCAGGATCCAACTCCTTATCTGTGCACATATCTAGAGCTTCTTCAAGATATCCTTGATAAGATTTTAGAGGAATTATTTTTTGTTCTTCAATGCCTCCCTGTATTCCATAAACATCTTCCTTTTTGGAATCATCTTTTGTTCAACTAGAAGTTCCAACTTGAATTGATGCAGCTAGGTCCACGTATGGATGTCATTATCTATTAGTTGAAAGTGTATCAAGTGTCTATTTCATCTTTATCTACACTTCACTCAAGTTGTTAAGAAGCTTAATGGCAGAATGTATCTATTGAACACTTTATGTCAACAACCTTTCTATCTAGGCACTGACTTCTCAACCTTTTGATCCAATCTTCTTTGCTTGCTAAATAAACTTTTAGTAACCTCACTTCCAACATGCTCTATTGGTTCAAAAGATTGACTAGTTTTTAATAGAACTGAGGTCAATTATTCTACTTGAAATTTAAGTTGATCCTTGTTCAACTTATCCTTGTCATACCTTTTGAGAAAAGATGTCATTACTACCTACAGGTCTTCTTTATCACCTTTGTAAATTTGTTTCCCAAGTTTTATTCATCCAATTGCATAGTTAGACGCTTAGATATCTTTAATATTTTTATTATTTAGAGGCACTATAACCTCATCATACTTGTTACCAAATGGATTAAAAATCACTCTTGATATTAATTTTGGCCTTCTTTATTGATTTAGTCTTTACTAGAACTAGTTGACCAAGTTCAAACTCATCTGGTGATACTACTTACTTTTTCTTCTTTTGTGTTTGAGAAATTAGCCAAGGGGGAAGGGCAGATGAATATTTTTATGTTGGTGATGCTAAGGATTGGGATGATGAGATAGGATCAATGGTTTATGAGGTGGGAAGAGTGGAAGTTGGAATGGAGGTATCTATTAATGGAGTAAATACAAATAGATTGGTGGTAATGGTAGATACAAATAGATTGGTGGTAATGGTAAGTGATATCTGGGTTAATATGGTAGTAGTTTTGATTTCCACTAGCATATTAGGCACAGGTGTGGATGAGACTTCAGTTTCCAACTTATATAATGAAATAAACATGAACTTATCAATGTCCAACATGGTAATATATGTATTAGAAGGTGAACCTGACAATATTATGGGACTGGGTAAGGAATAAAGGGATCTAAATACTTGATCCAAAGTTCCATGAGAAGGGACTTGAAATAATGAGTCATTGGTACATGAAGGAGATGAATAAATAGTCTCTATGGGCTTAATAGGGGTAGAAAATACAAAAGGAGTGACTAGGGGGAGAGTATAAGATAATACCTGGGATGATTCTAATTAAGAAGTTATAAAATGCACTAACACTTTACCCATGGTAGAATTTTCTTCTACATTAGCCTGAATATCTTTCCCTTCTATGTATATACCTATTCCCTTACTTTTGAAAACAAATTTCACATTTTGTGCATAGGTATAAGTATCTTCCTTATTTTTTATTCTAAGTTCCTCTCACTTCTTGGAATTTTCTTCATCATATTCCTCTTTAAATCTAGTCTTGAAGGGTTTTATCCTAATTCCCTTTCCTTCTAACTAGGCATTGGTCTTAGCAAGAATGAGTTGGAATCTATCCTTTATAGAAGTAGATTACTTTATTGACCACTGTATTGGTGGAAGAGGTGTGGAAGCCACTTGACTATTATCATTTAGAGGATCCAATATATTTTCATCATCTTTCATACCTTTAGGAACATCAACCATCTTCAAATTTATGATTTGATCCAGAGTGAGGTGATTATAATCAAGCTTCCTCACTTCTTCATCTGTTTAGCACTCAACCCAAACATATTTTATTATATACACATGAGTGTAGTTTCCTTTGAGCTTATCCATCATTTTCCTATAATCAAAATCATTTCAAATCTTAAATTTCTTGAGAGTAATCCGTTATAACTTGGTTTCCATTATCTTAGCCTTAGGAGTGGTAGATACTATGTATCAACCAATACTGATTGGAAACTTAAATATAGGCTTGTGAGCCTCTAATTATTTCTTATAAACACTCATCATTTATCGACATATTTTCATGAATATCAATTTATCACTTGGATATCTAGTAACATATATGGTTGCTCACTAAACTCTCCTACTCTGATGTAGATGAAGGTTAGGAATTGCAAGAATATACAACCGATTTTAGTTACATGTTCCCATGATACATATGAAACCCTTTTATTTTCAAGGTCTTTGTCAAAAATATAAATATACTTATAGAATAAGGCATCATTGACCCTTTTATAATGCTTTAGGCTCTCCTTCAGGGTCAATTAAGGATAATATTCATAGACTAGAACTTGCCTTCTATCACCAATGGAAGTTAGACTTGGGAAAGATTTCATACATTATAAAACATATACTAAATAAGAATTCATGTAGAAATTAAGGTAATAAGTCACCTCAGTTAGTTGGAGATAAATGGAATCACTGATTTGCTTCCCACAGAAGATCTACTGCTTGTTCTTCTTGATCATTAATATGTACTGACACATCCACTCTTGAAATATGTTAGATGTAGGAAGTCCCTTGAATCTAATCAAAAGAGTGATCAAGTCTCCTACTTCTTAAAATAATTCACTATAATAGATGTTCTTTGGCCATCTAGAAATGAAAGGCCGAGGAGTCTTGAGCTAGCGGGTATTAATATTCTTCTTGTACCTATCAGAGTCTTTGTAATAATGCTCTTATGTTGATCTCATGGAGATATTTGAGTATTATTCTATATAAATAAGATGAAATATGTCAAAATATTCTTCATCAAGTCAGATCATAAATTTACCATTCACATATTTTACTAACATGCTTTGTCTAACAAAATAAGCAGCTACTGCTAGGACAAATTTTAAATCTAATGTCAAAACTAGGAATGCGACTACCAAATGAATTTTACTATTTAGAATAACTTGCATGTGAGGTGTAACTGGGTCCTTGTTTAATATTTCTATAAATTCTATCATGTCCATGTGTCCAATCTCATTATATCTAATTTGGTCAACATTTGAATCGAGTGAGGATGAAGGAACCAATCCCTGGAACATGTAATTCATGACTCTTTTTTTGGGAGAAAAATCTGTCATTGATTAATAAACTATATGAGAGAATTGGAAATTTATATATTTAGCATATTTTTCATTTATCAATAAAAATGCATAGGTGGAGAAAATCTAAACTTTTGCATCAGATTAGAAATTTTATGTAGTTCAGAGAAATTTCTCTGAACTGCATGGGGTTAAGAAAAGCCTCATGAAGTCTAGAGAAAATTATCTGAACTACATGAAGTTGAATGATTTTGGTGTAGTTTGGGGAATTTTTTCTGCACTACACATTGGTAGGTCTCTAGGGTGAATTTTGGGGAAAATTCTCTAGATTACATGTTTTGTGTAATTAAGAGAAAATTCCCCAGATTACCTAGGGTTGGGAAGGATGTTGGCCAGAGAAAATTCTCTAGACTGCATGTAATTTTGATGTAGGTTAGAGGAAACTCTCTAGCCTACATTTGGAAAGCAATTAGATGTAGGTCAAAGAAAATTCTTTGGCCTACATCAAAACTCAGGTAGTGTACTTTGGAGAAAATTCTTTAAAGTGTGCTTAGGGTAGGATGACTAGGTTCACTTCAGAGAAAATTATTTGAAGAGCATTGTAGGAAATATATTGGGATCTAATTTAAATAAAATTATCTTAATCACATAGTGGGAATGGATTGGATTTATTGAAGAAATTTCTTCAAATCACACAATCCACATAGAACTTGTCGAGGGTTTTAAAAATACACAAAGGGGTATGTTTATATAGGGTTTTTCAAAAAAATGAAATGACGTGAGAGAAAGAAAAATAAAGAAATCAAAAATAAAAATGAAGCAAAAGAAAAAATAATGAAACTCACCTGAGATCTACTAAGGAATAAAAACCCATGCCCTAGTCACAATCAGATCGAAGGAAAAATGATGAGTCAAGGTGCAAGCAAGTACAAAAATGGTGACAACAAAGGTAAAATGAAAATGGTAAAAAAAATTTAACAAGGTAAATATATATAACCCTTCTATAATAAATTCTCATTAAGTACCTTATGTGTCGGGTTAGTATACTTTAGATAAAAATTCCCTAGCCTTGCATGTGCAATGTTGGGTTTTTTCTCTGGCCTTGCACATACAACATCATGTTTTTTCTCTGGTCTTGCATCTTTGAAGGGGAAATTTTTGATAAGTCAAAAAAGACTTTTTTTGTGGGGAAGATTACATATGAAGCCAATTGACTTACCCATTATTTATGTGTTTAGAGCTTGTGGGCTATGAGATGGAAAATTTTTGTAGGGGTTTTCCCATGAATTAAGTCATATAAATTCAAGGATAATAGCTAGCTCTAACTAGGGAATTTTATTTAGGCATTCTTAGAAATTATTGAAGGAAAAATAATCCTAGAACTCTAACTGACTTCATCCATTGGGCCACAAAGTCAAGTGATAGACTAAACAAAAGATGAAATAAAAAGACTATACAGATATATACCAAATGTACAAACTTATCTGAAACTTTATTGAGTGAAAATATTTAGATGTTATCTGTTATATGGAAGTGATAATGATGTTCCATCCTGGTATGCCAAAGTGAAACTTCTCTTTCCAAAAAGTTGATGAATAAGGAAAGGGCCCCTCCATAAGGAATCAAACTTTTCATGCATTCCTTTTGGCTCTCTTCTCTTGTCTTACAAAAGAACTAGATTACTAATTTGGAAATCTTGTGGTTAGGATTTTTTGTCAAAAAGCTTCTTGACTTGGCTTCGATGTTCAGTAATGCGGTTCACCACCTTTGTACATTTCTCTTCTTGTTTAACAATGGACATAATATGCTTATCTATGGAGATTTTAAACATCCCATCCTCAACTATTTTAACCAATCTGAGTGTGGGCAACTCCAATGTGATAGGTATCTATGCATTCAATCTATAAAGAATTTGAAAGGGGGACATATTAATTGTTCATTTGGGAGTGATGCAATTAGCCTAAAATGCATCATATAATGCATTGTACCAGGATATTTTATTTTCTTCTACCATCTTCTTGATAATAGTCACCAAGTTCCTATTACTCGACTCATCTTGACCATTTCCTTAGCGGTAATATTTAATGGAGTGAGATAGAGTGATCCCATATTCAAAATAGAACTCAGTTATCTCATGGGATGAGAAACAAGTAGCATTATCTACTACTATATTGTTAGGTAATCCAAACCTTGAGATGATGTTTTCCTTGGGGAAGTTACAGATAACTTATGAAGTGGCATGTTTGGTTGGGATTGCCTCCACCCACTTGGTGAAGTAGTCAATAGCCATGAGAACATAACTATGACCTACACTTGATAATGGGTTCACAACACCAATAAATTCAATACCCAATTTCTAGAAATGTTCTTCAATAACTATTGGCTGTAGGGATGCCAACTTAGGTTTCCCCATAAATTACTAGCATAACTCATATTTACCCACCCAGGTATATGCATCTTAAAAAGTGTTAGACAATAGTACCTTGTTTGTAAAATTGTATGATCTATGATTAGACATGAGAAATGTCCTCCACATGCCATGTTATGAAAGGATTCTAACAACTTGCCTTATTATGATTTGTCTACACATCATAAAAAAATTCCATCAATGATTTACTTATACAAACCATTCTCCTAAAGATCAAAATTTGTAGCTTTAAGCTTGATTGTCATGTTCTCTTTGTAAGACAAATGTTTTGGACATTATCCATATGTGAGGAAATGAGCAATGTTAGAGTACCACTCATTCATTGTGCTTATGAACAAGACTATGGGAAGTTATTATTTTGTATCTTCCTTATCACTGGATACCTATTTTGGTTTGTTTTTTGCAATAAGCTAACACAAACCTTTTCCATGTACTATATTTGTAGGTTTATTTTCCATATCATATTCTTTGATCTTGGTGATCCAATTACCACTTTTGATTCCAAATTTGTGCTGAGTCAGGATGGACTTGATTGTAGAATCTGGTACCAGTGCTATGGTGTGAGAATTGAGGATGTAATACTTAAAGTGTTTAACCATTTTCACTAAAATGTAAGCATGTTTCTCCATGGGTGAGTATTTGAGTCGTGAGCCTTTAGAGGGCAGCTCATGAAAGTTATAGGAGATTCAATCCCTTCTTTGTTCAGTTGCACTAAAATGGTGGATAAAGTGTGCTCAAAATTGTAACTATACATGATGAAGTCCTTGGTATAGTCAAAATAGATTAAGACTAGAGCATGTGCAATTTATTCCTTTATTTTATGAAAGGCAACTTTCCCTTTTGCATTCCAATGGAAAATTGAATTCCCTTTCATCATATCAATAATATGATGTGTCTTCTCAATAAAATCATGTACAAATCTTTGTAAGAAGTTAAGCTTCCCAAAGAAAGAATGCACTCCTTTTTTATTGGATGGTATAGTATAAGTCTAAATAGACTTGATCATTTAGGATCAATCTTGGTTCTTTCCTTGGACACAATATGCCTAAGGAGTTTACCTTCAGTAACACTAAAAATGGATTTTTTGGGATTAAAGAATATCCCATGTTGAAGAACATTGTAGGAAATATACTAGGATGTTATTTGAATAAAATTATCTTAAGCACATAGTGAGAAGGGATTGCGTTTCTTGAAGAAATTTATTCAAATCACACAGTCCACATAGAACTTGTCGAGGGTTTCAAAAATACACAAAGGAGTATGTTTATACAGGGTTTTTCAAAAAAATGAAATGACGTGAGAGAAAGAAAAAGAAAAAGAAAAAGAAAGAAAGTAAAAATAAATATGAAGCAAAAGAAAAAATGATGAAACTCACCTGAGATCCATCGAGGAATAAAAACCCATGACCTAGTCACAATCATATCAGAGGAAAAATGATGAGTCAAGGTGAAAATGGGTGAAAAAATGGTGATAACAGAGGTAAAATTAAAATGGTAGAAACAAATTAACAAGGTAAATATATATAACCCTTCTATAATAAATACTCATTAAGTACCTTGTGTGTCAAGTTAGGATGCTTGAGAGAAATTTTTTTTTGACCTTGCATGTGCAATGTTGGGTTTTTTCTCTAGCCTTGCATGTACAATGTCAGGTTTTTTCTTTGACCTTACATCTTTGAAGGGGAAAAAATTGATAAGTCAAAAAACTACTTTTTTTTTTGTGGGGGCGGGGGGGGGGGGGGGGGAAGATTACACATGAAGGCAATTGACTTACCCTATTTTGTGTGCTTAGAACTCATGGGATACAAGATGGACAAGTTTTGTAGGGGTTATCCCATGAATTGGGCCATCTAAATTCAAGGATAATAGTTGGCTCTAATTGGGTAATTTACTTTGGGCATTATTTGAAATGCTTGAAGGAAAAAGAATCCCAAAAATCTAAGTGCCTTCATCCATTGGGCCATAGAGTCAAGCGACAAACTAAACTAAAGATGAAATAAAAATACTATATAGATAGATACCAAATGTACAAACTTATCTATAACTTCATTGAGTGAAAATCTTCAGATGTTTGTTGTAGGGCAGTGATAATGATGTTCCATCCTAGTATGACAAAATGAAACTATTATTTCCATAAATTTGATGAATAAGGAAAGGACCCCTCCACAAAGAATCAAACTTTTCATGCATTTATTTTGGCTCTCTTCTCTTGTCCTACAAAAGAACTAGATCCCCAATTTGGAAATCTTGTGGTTTGGATTATTTTTAAAAAATCTTCTTGACTTGGGTTTGGCGTTCAGTAATGTGGTTTTCCACCTTTGTACATTTCTCTTCTTGTTTAGCAATGAACATAATACACTTATCTAAGGAGCTTTTAAACATCCCATCCTCAATTGTTTTAACCAATCTGAGATTGGGCAACTCCAATGCAATAGGTATCTCTACATTCAAGCCATAAAGAAGTTGAAATGGGGACATATTAATTTCTCATTTGGGAGTGATGCAATTATCCTAAAATATATCATATAATGCATTGTACCAAGATATTTTATTTCATTCTACCAACTTTTTGATAATAGTGACCAAGTTCTTATTACTCGACTTTGCTTAACCATTTCCTTAGGGGTAATATTTAGTGGAGTGAGATAGAGTGATTCCATATTCAAAATAGAACTTAGTTATCTCATGGGATGAGAAATAAGTAGAATTATCTATTACTATCTTGTTAGGTAATCTAAACCTTGAGATGATGTTTTCCTTGAGGAAGTTACAGACAACTTATGAAGTGGTATGTTTGGTTAGGATTGCCTCCACCCACTTAGTGAAGTAGATAGTAGCCATGAGAACATAATTGTGACCTACACTTGATAATGGGTTTGATGTGCCAATGAAGTCAATACCCAATTGTTGGAAGGGTTTTTCAATAACTACTAGCTTGAGGGGTACAGATGCTAACTTAGGTTTCCCCATAAATTATTGGCATAACTCATATTTACACACCTAGGTATATGCATCTTAAAAAAGTGTTAGCCAGTAGTACCTTGTTTGTAAAATTTTGTGATCTATGATTGGATGTGAGAAATGTCCTCCACATGCCAAGTTATGAAAGGATTCTAACAACTTACCTTATTGTGCTTTGTCTACACATCATAGAAAAATTCCATCAATGATTTGCTTGTACAAACCATTGTCCTAAAGATCAAAATTCATAGATTTAAGCTTGATTATCCTCTTCTTTTTGTAAGATAAATGTTTTGGAAATTCTCCATATGTGAGGAAATGAGCAATGTTAGAGTACCACTCATTCATTGTGCTTATGAACAAGGCTGTGGGAAGTTCTTCTTTTGTATCTTCCTTATCACTGGATACCTATTTTGGTTTGTTTTCTATAATAAGCTAACACAAACATTTTCCTTCTACTAGTTTTGTAGGTTTAATTTCCATATGATATTCTTCTATCTTGGTGATCCAATTACCTCTTGTGTTTCCAAATTTGTGTTGAGTTAGGATGGACTTGATTGTAGAATTTCGTACCAGTGCTATGGTGTGAGAATTGAGGATGTAATACCTAAAGTGCTTAACCATTTTTTCTACAATGTAAGCATGTTTCTCCATGGGTGAGTATTTGAGCTTGTGAGCCTTTAGAGGGAAGCTCATGAAAGTTATAGGAGATTTAATCCCCTCTTTGTTTAGCTGCACTAAAATGGTGGATAAAGTGTGCTCAAAAGTGTAACTATACATGATGAAGTCCTTGGTATAGTCAAAATATATTAAGACTAGAGAATGAGCAATTTCTTCCTTTATTTTATGAAAGGAAACTTTCCCTTTCACATTCCAATGGAAAATTGAATTCCCTTTCATTATATCTCAATAATATGATGTGTCTTCTCAATAAAATCATGTACAAATCTTCGTAAGAAGTTAACCTTCCCAAAGAAGGAATACACTCCTTTATTATTGGATGGTAGAGTACAATTCTGAATAGACTTGATCATTTAGGATCAATCTTGGTTCTTTCCTTGGACACAATATGCCCAGGGAGTTTACCTTTAGTAGCACTAAAAATGGATTTTTTGGGATTAAAGAATATCCCATGTTGACAGCACCTTTTAAGTACTTGATGTAAATGATCACAATTATCTTGATGTTTCTTTTAGAAAATATTTAAATCATCAAGATAGACCATAATGAACTTACCCGTATCATCCTAGAAAGCCAGGTCCATCACCCTCTGAAAGGTGGAACTAGCATTGATCAACCCAAAGGCATTCTATGATATGCAAAGGTGCCCCATAGAGTAGTAAAGACCATTTTGTGTTGATCTTCATCATGAACCTCCACTTGGTTGTATCCTAATAATCCATCTAACATAGACAACATCTATGTACCCATTACTATTTTTAGTACTTGATCCATTATTGGAAACGGGTAATTATTCTTTAGTGATGATTGGTTTAGATTACATAAATCAACACAGATGCAGATTTCTCCATTATTTTTCCTCACAAGAATGATACTAGCTATTCATGTTGAGTGATGTATAGTAAAAATGATTATAAAATTTAACATATTTTGGATATTGGCAAGGATGGTACCTGAGATTTTAGGATTGTATTGTCATTATTTTTACTTGTGAGATAGTGACCCATATTTGAGAGGAATATCATGCTAAATTTCCTTAGGTCAAAAATATTTCAAATCAGCATATGAATATGCTAACACATCAATGTACTACTGTAGAAGTGTCACCACCTTATTTCTTTCCTCTGATGAGCAACATTTCTTAATATTTACAATTTTAGGATCATCTTCTATTCCTAGATTGAATTGCTCAACTTATGTTAATTAATCTAATTCAAATTATTATCATTTTATAAATTGATCATGTTTATCAAAGAGTCTTTCAATAGAAACCAATCTTTTGGGAGTCTTATTCCATTTTAACTATAAAATTTCTTCACCAATTTCCTCATTCACCTTGGAGATTGATTATTGAGTAGTAGATTCACTCCCCTCAGAGTATAATTCATTGAAATTTTCTTCCTTCTCCAAAATGGCAATGAATTTCTCATCACTGTTGAAATTTTTTGAATATTGGCATTATTAGGAACACTAGGTCAGAATACTAATTTGATGGTATACTTATTTCCCTAGAAATCTTAATGGGGAATTAGAACGGTGGCTAAAATGACTAATGAATCTGCCTTATCATTATATTCTCTCAGGATTACTGATATATCAAAAGCATCAAAATCCTCAATGCAATCCCAAACATGATTATGATAATTCCTTAGCCATTTATTCTTTATTTGATATAAATTTATTACTTGATAGATGACTAACTCAACATCACCTTGAGCATGGATATTTTTAATTCCTTTGTTTTGTGCAACACCCATCCCTAACATCAAGGATTTATATTCTACAATTTTTTTAGTATCATCAAATTACAACTTGAAATAAAAAGGGAAGATATTTCCATTTATATATATATATATATATATATATATATAAGGACTATTCTGGCTCTAGATTTAGTTAAAGAGCAACTGCCATCAAATTCTAAAGTCTAAACATCAATTGAACTTTCTACTTCGATAGTCTCAAAATCTAAAATCTCTTCATCTGAAGAGGATGATTCATCTATTTCCTGACCTTTTGAAATATCATTTTATGATATTGGATCCTCATCTGTGGTGAATAAATAAGTGACCATTCTAGAGGTTTCAAAGAGAATCTGAGCTTTTAGATCCTTAGTCTTTGTCATAGAATATTTTGCTTAATTCTCTGGATGAAGTTTGTGCATAACACCTTTGATAGGTATTCTAGCCTTAGACCAATCCATGTTGATTTTACCACCAACATCTTTACAAAAAATTTGTCCCAACAAAACTCCATATGAATGTAAAATGTTGGTTACAAGAGCTGTCATATTTATCTTTTTCTATGGATTAGCAGTAAATGCAAATTGTACATCTTTGATTTAACTTATGAGTGGTACTTACTTAGTTTCTATTGAAAATAAATGGCCAAAATTCTTTGTTAGATTTAACCCCAAGGCAACAGCTACTTTGGTTGGCATCATGTTGTTGGAGGCACCCAAATCAATGATGTAATTACTGAGCTTTTAACTATTAACAAGTAAGGAAATATAAAAATGGATGGAGTTATAACCAAGCTACTTTGTCTAGGTTTTGGTTTAGGGTCAATAGATGCAAATTTAGATGAGATCTAATTGGAATTGGCTCCCTTTCTCTTTACAAACTTAGCCAATCTTTTGAATTGTTCAAGGTTGGATTGGAGGTATTCAACCTTATATATTTGAATTTTTGTCTTCCTAGCATGGTCTATGATATCAAAATTTAGGTATGGAAGAATTGAGGAAGATGAGTAATTTTCATTTTTAAGTTTTGGGTTTTGGGCATTGGGTCTAAACATAGAAGGAAAAGAATAGGAATGGTGAGGTGTACTTACTTGTTTATCCCCTGTCATATCTTTTGGTTGAATAAGTAAAAAAATTCTTATTTTGGAAATCGTAACCTCTTGATATGGTTCATCTTTGGACTTAGTTTTATCAACCTTCTGTTGTTGATTCAATTGGTTTTATGAATGGGTGAAGACAACATAAGACTCACCATATGTATCTTCCTTTTGTTCAACTTCTTCTTCTTCAAAGTTCAAAAACCTAATATTAGAGTCACTAACTACTCCTTCATCTCTTATGAAAGGATTAACATCATCCTTCAAAACATATTCTAACTATGGAAGATCAACATGTTCTGGTTTAAACCAATTTACCTTTGTATTAACAAGTGACACCTCCAATACAAGCCTTGCTTGTGGTAGAGGAAGCTTGTTCTGATTTTGGTTCCTTGTAGCATTGTTGGGATAATTAGAAGCATTGGGTATGTTATTCTTGGAAATGAATAAATGGACATACCTTGAGACATTTGATTTTTGAGTGCTAGCAATTCATTTTCCAGCTTTTTCACCATAGGATCCATGGTGCTAGTAGAAGGTAAAGTCAAAAGGGGCTGCCATTTAGGCTTGATTGAATCCTTTATCAAATTTCCCACCAAGATCAAATTATCTTCTACTTCAGTAGCCAAATTTAGAGCATATTCAAGATCACCTAGGTGTTTTATTTGTAAAAGAAAACTAACCTATGGAATTTGAGAATTGATGAAGAATCACGTCAAGTTCTCAGGTGTAGTCTGTGAAACAATTGAGATTCTATTCCTCAGCTTTTTAAACTTTTCCACAAACTCATGCATGGGCTTGTGTGGTTTATTTATTCATTTATGTGAGTTGGGATAGTAATGCATGAACATATTCTATTGGTGTGAATATTTCCTTAAACTTATTTCAAAGTGTTTTCCAACTTGTGATGGTTCCTATTATAAGATGGTAAAACCAATCAATAACAACACCTTGGAGTGTTTCTATAAATAATCTTACATAAACATCTTCATTTTCGACCCCTAAACACTACATGAAATGTGGAATGTAGTAATATTTTCATCTAGATGTTTCTTTCCATCACCATAGAACTTGGATAAGTTTTTTCATGAACCATGAGGTAGTTCACATGGTGGCGTCAAATTTAACAGACCAAAAAAAGTTCTCCATGGAGCTTGAGTAGCCATTCTATGTGGTTTGTATGGAGGAATAACAAATATTGGAAAAGGTGGAATAGGAAAAACCCTATGAAGGTTGAAATATTCCCCTGGTAAGGGATATATTGTACTGGTATGAGGAAAACTTCTTGTACCTAAAGAGATTACCGTGTACATACCAAAAAAAGATCAAAGTTATGCTTCTGCAATGACTCAAATATAGGATCAATGTGTCATATTTCCCTTTTGATATTGGTATATTCTATTATGATAGATCATAGAATTATCAAGAAAGAGAAATAGATCAGGAATAATCAAATAATTACAAACAATAAGGTACAGGTTCCATTTCAATTGAATGAGTGTAGCTCTTAGTTGCATGTTGATTCCTAATAGAGTCACAAAAAATTATCGGGTGAATATTTTATCATAAACAAAATGGTAACATAATGGTAATTTCAGCCATAGAATGATGAGATTAAATCTCTCCTCAAAGAAAGGGGAGTCTCCCTTCTTATTGCTAACTAAAATCAATAAGCAATTAATTACACTTATTTACACTACTTTTATCATGTGGGTGTTTCCATATTATCCAATTCTCTTTTTTCAGAATTGATGTTCACTTAAAAACTTATAATAGAAGCCCTTTTGATTCTTATAATTTATCATAAAAATGTAAAACTACTTATTGGAGCAATAATAACTGATATCTATATTACCTAGACATAAAAATAACTAAAATATTACCAACGAATGTGTATCACACAAAACCCACAAAGGTTCAAAGACCTTTATTGAATCTTATGTTAATTGGAAAACAAAAAAGGATGGAACAAAGTGCATCCAAAAGTATCCACCTTATTTACAATGAATATTAAATAATCAAACTAAATAACTCATAGCAAGTCTCCAAAGTCACTTCCAATCATGAACACAAGACACAAATTTAGAAATAATATTGCAGCTCAAAGACTTCAAAATCATATTTCTACCAGCTTCTAGTTTATGTAGATTCACACCACAATTTGATCAAATTCACAATAAAATGCAATGGAAAAGACATAAGAACATTTCCAATACACTACAAGCTTATTCCAACACAAACATTGAATGGCCACTTGATTTTCTTGTATTAATTGAATAAAGATTTACAATTTGAACACAAAGTTTCAAAGTTTCTTCTCAATGCAGTAGCATTTCACTTCAGTAGCTAAAAAAATATCTAATTACAAAAGAGCATCCTCTTATTTATAGAGAGGAGTCATGAACAAAAATAGGGAAATCCTAACTACCTTGACTTATTCTAGACAAAGTTCAATTTTACTTAGGACTCTGTAATTTTCTTACATGCAAATTACATATATCATTACTATATACAAAAAGCTTTGAAAATAATCTAAGTGTCCCAAAGACATAGGAATTTCTTCTTTTTTATTCTTCTCTATGTAAGCTTCATATCTCTTTAAGGACACTTGAACTTCATCGTTGTCTGGCCCTGATGTGTTTCTAGAGATGGTGAGGACTCTAATGATGAAGTCCATTATGTTGATAAGTACACCTTTGTGCCTATCCAAAATTATCTATATCTTATCCATAATCTCTTGGAACTTAACTAAATTATCAATGGATTCCAATGTGAATGCTCCTATTTCAACTTCAATGTGAACCAACAAAGTTAACTCTTGGATAATTATTTTTGTAGGAAGGATTTTCTAAGTGTCATCCACCATTTAGCAAGGAAGTTCCTTAATCTTGTCTATAAGATCTAGCTCCTTATTTGTGCACATATCTAGGGATTCTTCGACATCATTGATCATATTTTGGAGGAATCCTTTTTTGTTCTTCATTACCTCCATTTATTCCACAAACATCTCCTATTTGGAATCACCTTTTGTTCAACCAAACGTTCTAAATTGAATTGATGCAGTTGGGTCCACATATGAAAGTTATTATCTAGTAGTTATAAGTATTGTGAAAGTGTATCAAGTTTCTATTTCATCTTTGTATTCAATTCACTTAATTTATTAAAAATCTCAATGGTAGAACGTATTTATTGAGCACCTTATGTCAACAACCTTTCTATCTAGGCACTAACTACCCAACCTTGTGATCTAATCTTCTCTGCTTGCTGAATAGCCTTTTTAATAACCTCACTACCAATAGGCTCTATTGGTTCTGAATATTGAGTAATTTTTAATAGAACTGAGGTCAACTATTCTACCTAAACTTTAAGTTGATCCTTGTTCAAATTATCCTTGTCACACCTTACGAGAAAATATGTCATTGTTGCCTATAAGTCTTCTTTAGCACATTCATTTATTTATTTTCCAAGTTTTATTCATCCAATTGCATAGTCAGACACTTAGATATCTTTAATATTTTTATCCATTGGAGGCACTGCAACCTCAACATACTTGTTACCAAATGGATCAAAAATCACCCTTGATATTATTTTGGCCTTCTTTGCTGATTTAGGATTTACTAGAACTAGTTGACCAAAGTCAAATTCATCTAGTGATATTTCTTTCTTTTTCCTCTTTGGCATTTGATAAATTAGCTAAGGGGGAAGTATGGGTGAATTTTATTGCATTGGTGACACCAAGGATTGGGATGATGAGATAGGATCAGTGGTTTGTGAGGTGGGCATAATGGAGGTATCCGGTAATGGAGTAGATACCAATGGAGTGTCAGTAATGGTAGGTGATGTTTGGGTCAATATGGTAGTAGTTTTGATTTTTATTGGCATATTAGGCATGGGAGTGGATGAGACTTTAGTTTCTAACTTAGATGATGAAATATACATGAACTTATCAATGTCTAATTAGGTAATATACTGATTGGAAGGTGAACCTGACAATCTTGTAGAACTGGGTAAGGAAGAAAGTGATCCAAATACTTGATCCAAAGTGCTATGAGAAGGGATTTAAAATAATGAGTCACTAATGGGTGAAGAAGTAAATGAATAAATAGTCTATAGGGGTAACAGATACAAAAGGAGTGAGTGGGGGAAGAGTAGAAGATAATACATGGGAAACCTCTACTTGGGAAGTTATCAGATGTATTGATGCTTTTCCCATGGTAGGATTTTATTCTACATTACCCTGAATATGTTTCCCTTATATGTTTGTACCTTTGCCCTTGATTTTGAAAACAAATTTCACCTTTTGTGCAAAGGTAGAAGTATATTCCTTGTTTTTTGTTCTAATCTCCTCTTACTTCTTGGAATTTTCTTCATCATATTCCTCTTCAGATCTAGTCTTGAAGGGTTTTATCCTAATGCCCTTTCCTTCCAACTAGTGTTGGTCTTAGTAAGAATGAGTTAGAATCTATCCCTTATAAAATTAGATTCCTTTATTGACCATTGTATTGGTGGAAGAGTTGTGGAAGCCACTTGACTATTCTCATATAGAGGATCCAATATATTTGTATCTTTCATACCTTCAAGAGCATTATCCATCTTAAAATTTATTATTTGATCCAGAGTGAGGTGATTCTAATCAATCTTCCTCACTTATTCATCTATTTTGCACTTGCCCAAATATCTTCTATTCTATGCACACGAGTGTAATTTTATTTGATCTTATCCTTCATTTTCATATAATCAAAATCATTTTGGCTCTTAAATTTATTGAGAGTAATCCATTGTAACTCAGTTTCCATCATCTTAGGCTTAGGAGTGGTAGATATTGTGAATCAACCAATACTAAGTGGAAACTTAAATCCAGGATTATGAGCCTTTGATTTTTTCTTATGAACACTCATCATTTGTCAACACATTTCCTTTAATATCAGTTTATCAATTGGATATCTTGGCAGCATATATGGTTGCTCACTAAACCCTCCTACTCTAATGTAGGTGAAGGTTGGGAATTGTAATAATACACAACTAATTTTATTTACTTATTCCCATGCTACATCTGAAACCCTTTTCTTTTCAAGGTCCTTGTCAAAAATACAAATATAGTTATAGAAGAAGGAATCATAGACCCTTTTATAAAGCTTTAGGCTCTCTTTCAGGGTCAATTGAGGATAATATTCAGAGACTAGAACTTACCTTATATCACCAATAGAAGTTAGACCTGGGAAGGATTTCATGCTTGCTGCAACATACATTAAATAAGAAGTCATGTATAACTTAAGGTAATAATTCACCTCATAATTTTGGTGACAAATGGCATCACTGATTTGCTTCTCCCAGAAGATCTATTACTTTTTCCTCTTAATTATTAAGATGTATTGATACATCCACTCTTGATATATGTTGGATGTAGGAAGCCCCTTGATTCTACTTATAAGATTGATCACATATCCTAATTATTCAAGTAATTCACTATGAGAGATGTTCTTTAGCCATTTATTAATGAAAGGCTGAGGAGTCTTGAGCCACAGGGTACTAATATTCTTCTTGCACTTGTCAGAGTCTTTATCATAATGTTCTTATACTAATCTCATGGAGATATATAAGTATTCTTATATGTCAAGAAAATGAAATATCTTATCAAAATATTCTTTGTCAAATTAGATCAAAACTTTACCATCTGCATCTTTTACTGAACTTCTTTGCCTATCAAAATAAGCATCTATTTCTAGGATGAATTCTTAATCTTGTGTCGAAACTGGGAATATGACTACCAAATGAATTCTATTATTTAGAATAGCTTGCATGTGAGGTGAAATTGGGTCATTATTTAATCTTTTTAATAATTCTATCATTTTTATGTGTCTAATCTTAGTATCTCTGATTTGGTCAACATTTGAATTAACTGAGGATGAAGGAACCACCCCTTAGAACTTGTACTTCATGAATATTTTTTTAGGAGAAACCTCTATTATTGGTTAAAAAACTACATGATATCATTATAAATTTATAGAGTTAACATATTTTTCATTTTTTATGAAAAATGCAAAGGCAGAAAAAATATGTGCATGTGCATTAGATTAGAAATTTTATGTAGTTCAGAGAAAATTATCTGAATTACATGGGGGTAGGGATAACCTTATGTAGTCCAGAGAAAATTATTGGCACTACATGAATTTGAATTATTTTGGTGTAGTTAAGAGAATTTTTTCCACACTACATATTGATAGGTCTTTGGGGTGTAGTTCAGGGAAAATTATCTGACTACATGTTTTGTGTAATTCATAGAAAATTCTTTAGATTACCTAGGGCTGGGAAAGATGTTGGCTACAGAAAATTATTTGGAATGCATGTCATTTTGATGTAGGTCAGAGGAAATTATTTGGCTTTCATTTGGGTAAATCACTTGGATGTAGATCAAAGAAAATTCTTTGGCCTACATCAAAACTTGGGTAGTGTACTTTACAAAAAATTCTTCAAAGTACACTTGGGGTAGGGTGATTGGGTGCACTTTAGAGAAAATTATTTGAAGTGCACTATGGGACATATGTTAGGATGTGATTTGGATAAATTTCTCTAAAACACAAAGCAAGAAGGGACTGAGTTTCTTGGATAAATTTCTCCAAAGCACATAGTCCACATGGAACTTGTCGAGGGTTTCAAAAATACATAAATGGGTACATTTATACAGGGTTTTAAAAAAAAATGAAATGATGTGAGAGAAAGAAAAGATAAAGATAGAAATCAAAAATGAAAATGAATCAAAAGAAAAAATGATGAAACTCACCTGAGATCCATCAAGGATGAAAAACTATGGCCCTAGTCACAAGTAGATCAAACGAAACAAGTGAGTCAAGTTACAGATGAGCGTAAAAATAGTGACTATTAAACATGTAATATACTGATTCATAGTATATAATATATATTTTATTTAATAAAATTACTTTACTTTAACCACTTAGTCACACATTCAAGATATGCAATAAAACTAAAATCAATAACATTCACCACATAAGAGAGAGAGATACACCAAATTTTTACATGGAAACCCAATGTGTAAAAAACCACAAAGAACAATCTCAAGTATATAAATGAGCACCAAATCAAGTTTAAAATGTTTTCAAGTACCAACTTGTAGGAGCACTAACCCCTTTTGCTGATCACCAACACAACAATGATTTGTGAGCACCCACCCACATGAGTACCAACCCGTTTTATGTATAGAACACCACTATCTCTCAATGTTTCTTTCTCAATAAATGATAGCACACTACTATATCTCTTCTCTTTTCTCTGCTCTCCTCTACTCTTCTTAGTTAGATATAATGATTACAAACCCTGCTCTTCTAAGCCTCTTTTTATAACTTTCCAAATGGCCTTTGGAATTCACCCTTTGTGACTCTTCAATCCACATGGAAAATGATGCCAAACTTGCATGACCCTTCGAATCCTTTCATTTGAAAAGTCACATGATGACCCTTCCTAATCAAATGTGTCCTTTCCCCATTTGTCTTTATTTGGTGACTCTTTGAATTCCTCAAGGTAACTCTTCATGGGAAAATGTGTCCTTTCCCTCTTTTGTTTTTATCTCATGACTCTTTGAATTCCTCAAGGTGAATCTTCATGGGAAAATGCATTCCTTCCCTCTTTTGTCTTTACTTGGTGATTATTTGAATTCCTCATGGGCCCTCTTTTAAATTTAAGCAACCAAAAATATATTCACTATATTTAATTAATATTAACACACTTTAGCCAAGATATGAACATTAAAAACACCTTTAGATATTGAATGCTATGGGGCCTTTGTTCACTAATAATGTTAGACCTTTGACATCAACTAAAATATTTCCAATAGTGACAATAGAGGTAAAACACAAATGGTAAAAACAAATTAACAAGCTAAATATATATAACCTTGCTATAATAAATGTTCATTAAGTACCATGTATGTTAGGTTCATATGCTTAAGTGGAAAAATTTTCTAGGCTTGTGTGTACAACGTTAGGTTTTTTCTCTAGCCTTACATGTGCAACATTGAGTTTTTTCTATGGCCTTACATGTTTGAAGGAAAAAAAATTATAAGTAAAAAAAAGACTATTTTGGGGGGGAGATTACACATGAGGCTAATTGATTTGCCTCATTTTGCATGCCTAGAGCTCATGGGATATGAGATGGACAAGTTTCATAGGGGTTATCCCATGAAGTGAGTTAGTTAAATTCAAGGATAACAGTGGTATCACCCCTACCATCACTTACAAAGGGTCAATCAATCCTACTCTAAACTTAAAAACATTTGGAAAATATAAATACTGGGTCAAGTTGAATACCTTTGCCGATACCAAGCTATTAGCAAGGACTCCCATGGGGAATGCTTTAGATTAGTACAACCAACTCAAATCTCATTCCATCACTAGTTTAGAAGATTTAGTTAATGCTCTAGTCTAAGATTTCTAAACTAGTGATCTTCCTGAGAATATCTTGGCCTATTTTATAATTTATAAGTAACTTGAGATCAAAAGTACACAAGATTTCATCAAATGATGAAAGACCTTGTCTAAAAAATGCGAACATAATATGGAAAATGATAACCTCTTTCATATATTTACCAATGCTATTTTTCCTGAGTTATAATATTAGGTTAAAACTCTCTCTCCACACACTTTAGAGGAAGCCATTGACCTAGACAAACATCAAGATTTCATTTTGTGTTAATTTGAGCTATCCCAACATTCTATGGGTACTCGCATGTTAATCAAAAATAAGAATCATCATGCTAAAAACAATGGTGTCACCAACTCTTATGATACCATTTATACTATTCAAACTATTATTCCCAATGAAACTCTGAAACAAAATTCCCCTCCCAACCACATCACTAATCCTCATTTACCTTCAACAAATAACATCAATGTTCATAAAACTTTATCCTTTTCAGAATTATAAAAGCATCTACAAAGGCCTCTTCCACAAGAACTTGATCCCACTCATCCCATAAAATCTTGGTATGATCTCAATAAATTTTGTTGGTTTCATGCTAGTTGGGGTCATTCTCATGAAACTTCTAGGCAAATTTGTAATTTGGCTATGGATTTTATTCTCGATCTCAATTTTGACCATGATTATATCATTAGTAAACATCAATAAGCCTATGAAATTACCTTCAAATCCCATGAAACACAAAATAAATATCAAGTTTTAAACCAAGCTAATGCTCATTTGGCCATCTATAAATATCCTCTTTCAAATTGCCAAGATAACCAAGACAAACCTACCCCTTCTACCAGTAATGTTGACAGTCTTCTTAACCCAAATCCTAAAGATAGTGTGGTCAATATGACTAATAGACAATGGGTTGTTTCCCTCATTGATCCTCATCCCATCCACACTCCTCAACTACCTCATACATTTCATGTTATCTATGACTCCTCCCCAACTCACTTAAAAAAGTTGGGTCAAAAAGACCTTATATCTTTTGATGAACCAATTCCAACACCTCCCTTGGGTAACACTTATCACATCTTTTATACCACTTCTCTAACCTCTTTACCCATCACCAATGATACTCAAACTTCTATCAATACTTATTATAATCCCTCTCAAACCAAACTTGCATCAACTAACCCATCTTCTCAAGACAATCAACAAACTTGTCCTCTAATTAAAACTTTTGCATCTTATCAACATAAATTAACATGCACTTCAGATCCTCCTTTCAAGGATCTCCTTCAACACTATGCACCTATTTCCAAAATTCCTCTTATAGGTTATTATAAATGGGATACTATCACATAGCTTACTAATCTCCCACATCAAAATCCATTCATCAAACTTATGAGAACCTCTTTGCATCATCATAATCATCTTATGCAACTTTTATTCAAAATGAACATCCCTCATCCTCCCTTAGAAAGATATAAAACCACCTTATCCAGATCATAAAATAGCATTTTAAAATAGTGTGAAGAGATGTTCATACATTTTGATGAAACAATGGGCACTTCTCTTTCCCTCAAATCACCCATTGCTTCTATGATCCATAATGACATTCTACTTCGTGTAGATGATCCTCCTCTATTTATAAGTGTCTAAATTGGTGATATCAAACTCAAGCATGCTTTGATTGATGAGGCTTCTAGAATTTGTGTTGCCTCTCTATATTTTATCAAAACCCTTGGATATTCTGAATGTAATCTTAAGTGCACATGCAACATGTGTCAAGGCTATGACTAAAGGCAAATGCCTCCTTTAGGTTATGTGTAGATCCCCATCACTGTCCCACCTATCACCATTCATGTGAAGGTGATGATATTCAAATTTACTCTATCCTATAACATTTTATTTGGTAGGCTATTGACTCATCGCATGAGAGAAATTGCCTCTTCCACTTGCCAATGTGTCAAATCTACTCATAATGGAGCCATCTATAGGATTCAAGGTGGCACCAACCCTTGGAATTTTGAAGAATTATAAGACAATGGCATATTTAAAATTCCCACCCTTGAACCTTTGCAAAGAATTCCATTTCATGAATCTCAATGGTTTAACTTTCCTATCAATTCCACCCAAGGTTATAATGGTCACCCCAAACTCATCAGGAATATACCCTTTAACCTCATAGATTATGATGATCATGAGCCTAATGAGATCAATATAAAGATTGAAACATCAGATCTCTCACCTCGTATCATTTCTCAGATTCCCCCTTTTTTTCAACCATATTCTCATCAACCGCCTTATGATGATATACATGTTTTCTTAACTAAGACTTGACACTCTATTCATCACACCACATCAGATGACTAGGTCATCCCTACCTATGTAATTGATCTTCATACACCTGATTATGATGATGGATATACCTTAGATGATCCATTCTTAAGAGGTCTTTTTGAGGCCCATAATGCTAAAATTATTCATTATCATTCCTCTTTACTTCAATATTTTAGTATTTCTTCTAGAATTCCATCCTATATCATTCTTAAATTTAGAATTTTTCCTCTTGATCATAGGGTAGAGATGGTGAGCACACCTCCAATTTTTGAAGAGCCTCATAGGAGTATGATTATGGATCATGATATGATTAGTCCCATATCATTTTTATAGATACCAAGACCCCTCTAGGTGAATTATCCTTGAGATGCTTGATACTATCCTTCAACCTTCTATACATCATACCCCTCCTTAGCTAAGCCTAGTTTGGATCTTATTCCTACTCCCTCTCTAGCTGGGTCTCTTCTTATTTCTACTCTTATGGTTCCTTCAATCGAGCCCTGCCCAGTCTCTCCACCATCCCCACATTCTATGGGTGATGGTTTTTTCCCTTTACCATAGCTTTCTCCTTTATCTAATAAATGGATTGATCAACCATATTGTGATATTCATAAAGTTGTCAGTCATTAGACTAGAGATTGTTAACTATACCAATCTTCCTCAACTTCCATTTTCACTCCTCTTATTAGTACACCTACAAAGTCTACTAACAAGCATATATGTTGCTTCCATGAACCATATAATCATTAATCCACACATTATCATAAGCTACAACAATATATTGATACCTTGTGTCCCGTGACTCTTTAACCCACATACAAAGCTATACCTCCACCAAAAGTATTACCTAAATATCTTCCCAAATATGGAGAGGTATATTATATCTAGCACTATACACATCACACTGATCATTGTCATATCCTTCAGTAACATCTCAAGGATCACCTCATGATCATTCTTTCACCCAATACTCTTCCTCTCATAGGTCACTCTCACAAGAAGGCTCCCCCTTCTTCCCCTATGGCTCCACTACCTATGGTCCCTTATCCACCTACCATTTCTCCACCCATGATTCCCTCACCTATGGATCCTCCTTCCTTAATGGCACCTTATCCATTGGTGACCACTTCATCTCCCATAAAGTCCACTCCCATTCCTTTTATAGAGCATCCCCTGTATTATAGCCCTTATCAGCACAATCCTTTTAGCTTCCTACCTTTTCCATTGAGGATATTTGTCATGATGTATTTTCTTAACTTTCCTTAAATATCGATGAGACTTTCGATGAAATTCAAGTTTAGATTCATAAAGACTTATAAGATGTTATGGATAATATGTGTGGACAAATATATCAGTACTTATGATTTCAAGCATGGTGTTCTTTCATTTATTTCATCATTTAGATTGGACGTGTGCTCCACTTTTACATTTATCTATTTTATATCATTTGAAATTTTATCAAATTCTTATCTATCTTACATGGTGATTTTTTTTTTACATTATATATTGCTTATCATTATTCTTCTTATGCTCTCTTATTACTTGATTTGACCAATGTTATAGTAAAATACATGTATGTAAATATATACTTGATTTGAATGCATGAGAAAATATTTAGAATATATTAAACTAATTTTTTTTTATTAATTATTAAATTTAATAGAATGTATATTTGGTTTAGTATTAGGTGAGATAACCTTCAAATAGTACATTTATTTTTAGATTAAAAAAAATTTTAGTTTTAGTAGTACCCCAATGGGGTTGTCACATTATGGTATCAAAGCACCCATGTTCAACACTTGGACCTAATGGGCTTTACATTTTTATAAGTTTTATCTCTTTGATACATTGAGGTTATTATGTTCCTAACATGCAAAAAAATGGAAGTGATCAAAATGGATAATAATTATAGGCTAAGTTAGACCAAATCTTAGCCATGGTAATTGTCACCCAAGAAAGAATAGGTATTCTAGACCAAGAAGTTCATAACCTTTCTAATGAAGAGGATCATGAGGAAAACCTAGAAGAACATAATGATGGTGAATATAATAAGAACTTTGTTAACCAAAATTAGGATAATCTTGATATAAACATCAACAATGAGCTCCCACCAAAATGGGCTAATTTTGAAACTAAATTGGCAAGAGATATAAAATAGATAGTGCCACCTAAGTACAATGGATTAGTATCTGGGGTTGGTGTAGAAAAATATATAATTAAAATGGATAAGTACTTCAAACTTCAAAAATTATTTGAGGTAACTAAGGCTCTTTGGGGATCCTACCAACTCTTTGGTGAAGATTTGGCTTGGTGGGAGAGCCTAAATGTAGAAAAAAAACTATCAACAGAAAACACTGACACTACTTGGGAATAATTTATATCTTAATTAAGAAAAATATGGTCTCCATAGTTGTAATTTGATGAAAAATGATAGATTTCCAAAATATCTAATAGGGGGATATGTCAGTTATTGCTTATTGGAAGAAGTCGACTTGAATTATGAAATATGTACCATAGTACCAAGGTGATGAGAGGTTCATGATTATAAAGTTCATTTTAGACTTGAAAACTTAGAATGACATTGATGTATACCTCCATAGACCCATAACCATGGATGAAGTTTTTGGAAAGGCTATTAAGCAATAACATAAACTAAAGACCCTTACATCCATTACAAGAGAATTCAATATCAAAGGGAAGGGATCCCAACAAAAAAATTTCCCTCCCTTTAGAAAGAATTTTTGGGAAAGAAATGAGAATTATAAAAAAAAAAATTTAGGTTCATGAAACAATTTCAAGGATGGAAATTCAATAAAATCCAAAATATAGACATAAGAGTTGAAATGCTAACAATAACAACAATATCAGTGGAAAGTTTAATAATGGGGGAAATCTCGAAGAGAAGAAAGGCCCAGTAGGTGAATGCTTTAATTATGGTGATGATCATTATGACAACCAAATTCCTCATAGATCAAATGATGTTTGATCTAAATCACCCCTACCAAGCCAAAAGTAAGCATTTCAATAGAGGATTCATGTAGTGGTGGATTACCACTAGGAGGAATTCCAAATAACATAGTGAAGGCAAGAGGTAAACTTTTTGGCTACCCAGTTACCATACTTATTGATACATGAACATTTAAATGTTTTATATCTCCTGAGATTCTTAAGAAAATTAAGAAAAATGTTGCTTTTTTGTAAAATTCTAGGTCAGTCTAGTATGGAAACTGAGCATTAAAAAATGTATAGCAATGTCTATTTGAAGTTGAGTTAGAAATTTCAAGATTCACTAATACGTTATAATTGTACGTGCCCCCCATAGGATCTTATGATGTGATACTTGGAATAAATTGGTTATGGAAGTATCGAGCTTAAGTTGATTGCTTTGGCAAAACTATATCATGCCTAGATGATAAGGGCTACCCCAAAATTGAATAAGGAGTTAAGCGAGATATCAACTTGAGGAAAATTTATGTAATGCAATTGAAAAATGCCAAGAAGAAAGGGTTATTCTTTATGTAGTAAGACTTGATGAAGTGGAAGGTGAAAAGGAATCCATAATAGAATATTACCCCTTCTTGCATGATTTTAGTGATATTTTTATTGATGAACTATCATGACTACCTCCCAAAAGAGAATTTATTTTTTCAATTGATATCTTATCTAGTTTTGAGGACAAGTCAATAGCCCCTTACCAATAGATAACAACTAAGTTATTTGAGTTGAATACTCAATTATAGGAAATATTATCCAAGGATTGTATCCATCCAGGTGTATCTCCTTGCAGTGCACCAGAAGATTTTGGTAAAAATAAGGATGACACTATTGGGATATGTATGGATTACAAGATGTTTAATAAAGCAATAATTAAGAATAAATATCCTTTACCACACATTAATGATCTTTTTGATAACATGTGAGAGGTAATAGTGTTTTCAAAAATTTATTTGAGGTCAGGTTATCATCAGTTGAGGATCCAAGAGGGAGACATTTTGAAGATTAATTTTAGAGATCATTATGGGCATTACAAGTTTACAATTCTTCCTTTTGGTCTCACTAATGCTCTAGTTTCATTCAATTTCTTGATGAACAACATATTCAAGGACTATTTGGAAAACTTTGTTTTGGTATTTTTGGGTGTCATTTTATTTATTCAAAATTATAAGAGGAACATGTCCAAATTTTGAGGTTAGCGATGCATCAGTTGAAAAAACATAAGATTTATGGAGAGTTGTCTAAATGTGTATTATTTTAGAAAAGAGTACATTATTTAGCACATATCATTTCATTTGAAGGTATTTTAGTTAACCCTATAAAGATTAAAGCCATCATAGAATGGCCATCTCCTAAAAATGTTCATGAATTCCATAGTTTCATGGGCTTAGTTAGATATTATACAATTTATTTTAAAGGGTTTTCCAAGATAGGGAACCCAATCACCTCTTTGTAGAAAAAGAACCAAAAGTTCATTTGTATAGATAATTGATATCAAGATATTCAAATTTTGCAAGAGAAGCTAACATATGCCCCTTCTAGTGAATTTTATAGACCCAAATGAAAACTTTATAGTGATTATAGATGTATATTAGGAAGGATTTGGTGGTGTGTTGATGCCAGATTGCCATTTAGTAGCCTATGAGTCCACAACACTCTATCCATATGAGTTGAAATATAAGCCCCATGACCTTGAGGTCACAACTATTGTACATGCATTATTTAAATGGTGGCATTTCTTGCTAGGAAAGCCTTTTGATCTCAATACTGATAACCTAAGATTGAAATATATCTTCACTCAGCCCAACCTTAATTCATGATAAAGGCATTGGTTAGAATAATCAAGTGAGTATGAATTTGAAATTGAATACATTAAGGGCAAGGAAAATATATGCCCTTAGTTGAATAAGGTATATAAATGATATTGCGATAATGAGGACCACTTTTCATTAACAGATTTTGAGTCAATTACCATCAAATGAATTTTACAATTAGGTCAAGAATACTCTAGAGATTGATAGTCATGATCATAGATATGGGGTATACCATATTAAAGGATGAGGAATCCTTAGATTAAAGGATAATATTTGTGTACCTGACCTTGGTGGTTTGTGAACCATAGTATTAGAGGAAACACATAATGCTCCTTACTTAGGTCACCCATGGGTGACTAAGATGATGGTAGATCTCAAACAACTTTATTTTTGGCCAGGTCTCAAGAGGGATACCACTAGTTTTGTGACAAGTTGTTTGGAGTGCTAGTGAGTCAAGGTTGAGAAAATACATCCAATAGGTTTATTATATCCCTATGATCCTAAAAAATGGAAATAGAAAGTAATTAATATGGATTTTTATAAGGGGCTTCCATTGTCAAAGAGTAAACATGATGTGATCTTTGTAGTAGTAGATAAACTCAACAAGGTTACATACTACATTCCAAGAAATATCAAAAATGGCTTACTGTGATCTAAGAATTTGACTCAAGAGAGGATGGTTCGTATGGTGTTAGTTCCAAAATGATAAACAAAATGAAGTAAACACACTAATATCATAACATCTCTAGGCCTAGACACTAGGGAGAGCTTAGTTAACAAAACAAAATGATAAACACAATTAAAAATTAAGGAATGAAAACACAAGAATTCTTTCACCTTCCTTGGATGCTCCAAATGCCTTTGTAGTGATAGCTTGCTTGGCTTGTGATCATGAAGTCCTTAGCAATGGAAGCTTGTCTACCTCCATCTCTCCTTGACACCTTTGGCTTTGGCTTGGCTTGGATTGGAATTAATTTGGCATGGTAACACTAATTGAAATGGATTATTGAATATATTTGTGTATTATAACTTTGCACCAAAATAGCTTAGAAATGATGTTCATGGCCTCTCTATTATAGATTTTTGGATTTGATCAGAATCAACCTGAACTATCCATCTCAAGATTGAGATGTGTGGTTGAGGATTAATTCAATTTTTGGAATTAAGTTTTTAATTATTCTTATCATGACATTGGTAGAAGGGGAAATTAAGAGGCATGGAGGGCATCATGGAAGGCATTGATGAGGCATGGAGGGCATGAATCCTGATATTTGTGGCATTTATAGCCTAGGGATGTCTTCCCAAGAAATGAGGTCACTTGATGATGCAGATATTCAATATTCATTTCTAAAACCAAGTTTTCAACAAGTTTCCATGGAATTATTAATTAGGCCTTGATTTGGGTTAATTAGCTCTTAAGCATGTTAAGCACTTTGTGCATAATTCACTCAAATTGATCAAAATGTCTTGTTATTGGTTCAAAATTTGATTGGATTGGAATTGGAAGGCAATATCAAATGTATTGGAACCATATTCCTATTTAGGATGTCACCAAAAATAAATAACAAAGGCACATGTCTTGTGCAAAAGATTTGATAGGAAAGAGCAATCTAGAGCACCTAGGTGTAGAATTGACATTTTGACTTGAAATGAACTGATCAAAGTTGGCTAGCCCATAAATTGCATTACCCCATTTAGGGATACCCTGGCCAAAATTGGCACTTGAATATATCAATTTCACATCATTTAGCATGTTTTTAGGCCAAATTGTGTATTTTGGGTGGAAATTGGTCAAAAGCCTAGTTGGAGGTTATTAGTGGCTAGATTTAGGTGTTTACACTTAATAGTGTTATCAAAGAGGTTTCTATAAGAATCTTAAGATTGGATGGAGTACTTGAGAAGATAATTTTAGATCGAGATACTCATATGACTTCAAGGTTTTGTCAAACCTTACATGAAACTTTGGGAACAAATTGAATTATAGTTTTACATATCACCATGAGACTGATGAATAAATAGAAAGGGTGAATCAAGTCTTGAAAGACATGTTACATATGTACTGTATGGATCAAAAATACAAGTGTGAGGATTAATTATCTTTTTTAGAGTTTACATATAACAATTCACATCATTTAACTCTTAACATGGTTCTATTTGAGACACTTTATGCTAAGAAGTATCTTACCACTCTCAATTAGGATAATCCAGGTGATAGAGTTGGAGTTGGTCCCAAAATGCTCTAGGATATGAAAGAACAAGTCAAGCTCATTTAAAAGAGACTGTTCAAAGTTGTAGATAGACAAAAAAGCTATGTAGATAGAAAGATAACTCCCAGATTTTTTGAAGTAAAAGATAATGTTTTTCTAAGGATAAAACCCTAAAAGAGTTCTATAAAGTTTGGAAAGTCTTCCAAACTAGTAACAAGATATGTGGGACACTTTGACATCCTTGAAGTTATAAATCCATTTGCCTATAGATTGGACTACTACCATCACTTGCTTGACTACATAATGCTTTTCATGTTTCTTTGTTGAAACATTATCATGTAGATGTTTCTCATGTAATGGATTAGAAAACCTTGCAAGTACAGGATCTAGGAGTGGTTCTGATAGAGCCCCTATAGGTTACTAAAAATCACAAACTAACTTTACAAAATAGGTAAATCTCTTAGTGTAAGGTCTATTGGGACCAATATTCTGATGAGAACGTTACATGAGAAGATGATGATGAAGTCTTCAAGGATTTTCCACATTTATTTACATAGTTTTTATTTCATTAGTCATCCAACCAATGTCTCTCCAAAGGGGAGGAGGATGGCAAATCCCATTTTTTCATGTGTGTAATAACTATTTGTGTATGTCAATGTGGTGTGCTACACAAACTCATTTGATAAGATTTTGTGATGTTTTATGAACTATTTAAGTAATTATTATCCTTTTTAGAACTAAACGAGCACATAATTAATATGTTTTATATACATTATGTTATTTTGAGAATAACAATGACTATTTATATGTGTATGGATTTAATGGGATATTCACATTAAATTGTGCAGGACAAAGAAAACAGGATACAAGGTGATATGGAGAATGTGATAATGCACTTTAAACAGTATAATGATGTTTCATATTTAGCATGACTTATTTTCGTGTATATGTATTCTATACATTTTTTATTGATTAACTACTTGATGGGTTTTGTTACAGTGTGTGATTGTAACATAGGTTTTATGGCCCTACAAGGAAGAAGGGTATCATGGATGAGAGTTGGAGTAGATAGGAGGTCGGGAGACAAGAAAGTGATCATATCAAACTGTGAATTGAATATATCATAAGATTGGGTAGACTAGTTAACTAAAATCCTTATTATTTTATTTAACATTTATTCGATAAAACATTCATTATATTTTAACCCATAAATAATAATATGAAAATATAACCTAAAATTCATGTTTAGTTATTTTTTTAAGTTTAAAAAGATTTAAAAATAACCTTTAAATATATGACAATCAAAAATGTGAAATAAATGATTTAATTGAAACTTTCATCGATATTTTTAATTTTTGTAAAAGACGTAAAAAAAAAAATCATTTAGAATTTTATTAAAAAAAATGTTACGAGGACAAAAGATAATAAAATCATTTGGAATATTATTTAAAAATGTTACCAGGACAAAATTACCTTAATTATAGTGCTCCCCATAAATGAAAAGTATCTTTGATTAAGGATAAATACGCCATAATTGGAGGGGAAGAAGCTTTATCAAGGGAAGGGACGTTTTCAGCTCGAGATAGAATGCAAGGAGAAATCCATTTTAGGAGGATGCCATTTTGGGGAGTTACATATTATTAAAGGGAATTAAAATGAAGGAAAAAATCAATTAGTTATTTTTGCTTGAGTAAAATTTAAATTTATGAAAAGATGAAAGGTAAGAGATGTTGAATGATTAAAGATTTATAATTGGGATTTAAGAATTATAGGTTTATGGTTTTTTAAATGTTTTTTTTTATTTTTTTTAAAAAATAGTTTAATTTTAATTTTTTTGAATAATTAAATAGAATAATTTTTAATAGTTATTACCTATTATTAAGTATTTTATTTAAGAAATAATAAGGAAATTGATAAAATTGATATTTATTAAAGTAGTTTCAAAGTAGATAAGCTTTATTTTTCTTATCAAAATTAGTGATGTAAATTTGGATTATATAAAATTACTCTTTCTCTTAAGGTTCTTTGTATAAATTGTGGAAAACATCAAAAGATACAAGCTTATGAACAAAAATAACAACATTAATCCAATAACTTGAGTATAAGTAATTTTTAAATATAACCATTTGTTGTATTGTGAATAACATTTCTCATTGCATAAATAGTCTCTATACCAAAAGATTTTATAGTAAGGGGTTATTACTACCCATATGATAGGTATAAGACACTAATGAATCCCTAATGTTATGTAGGATGAATCCTTAAATGAATTTGTCACAAATGTACTTTTTTAGAACTTTTTACTTTGTGATTCAGGGTTGTCAGATTAGTTTCATTCTCTATTTCATAACATGTTTTCCCAAAGGTCTAAAACCTCCTCTAAATGGTGGAATATAGACGAAATTAAATAATCATTCACCAAATTAGGGTATGATCATTCATCAACCCGTACACTAGACTTTAATTATGGGGGTGGTATGGGACACCCATGTAAACCATTATCTTGATAACACACCTCACTGATAATAGTGTTTATTAAATGGAGAAATTTAGGCTTATGAACTATTGGATGCATAAGTTAGGGATATTTTAGGTTAGAGTAGTGGACTTCAAGACATGAGATCTAAGAGATGGGAGGGAATCTTAGTTAGGCTCATGAAAACTCAACATTCCACTGAGTTAGATATGAAAAGGGGTACTTGTTGAATGTAAGACTTACGACCATAATCATTGCATATAAATATTATACATTAGGGAGATGTTAGTTTCTATATCAATTTATAATCATACTCGTATTATGTTGTGTGGAGTAGCCACAATGTCAACATGTTTATACATTAACCTCTTTCTTACCTATGTGCCCTTATCTATCCTTCTCATGAAGGGTAGGGCTACTCTTAGTGGGTGAGATGTGTGTGGGGGAACCGAAAGGTTCTATGGTTGGAGGTAAATCCCTATATGATACTCTCCCTCTTTGTATCTATACAGTTTTATTGGTCTTAGATGTTCTCTTGCATAACTCATTACACCTGAATGAAACTTCTTTTTGATCAATATCTTCACTATACCTATAGATGTATGCAAATGATGTGTACCTATCAATTTTTTTTAGGAACACTGAGAACTTGAATCCAGTAATGGTCACTTGTTTTATATCTTTAAATTAGATCATGTTTTATTTGTTCATATTTATCATATGTATCATTATAAGCCATGAAATAGAAATATAATATTCAAGCCGAATAAAAAAGAAGCAAGTTGTAAAGGGTTGTCTTATTGATGTTTCTTATATGGATAAATGTACTAATCAATGAAGTATTGACTATTCAATTCATTTTGTGAGTATTACAGGGCACCAAACCATACAATAAACAAATACATAAGCTTGAAATATAAGATACAAGATTTGATAGAGGCTAACATTATTGATGTGGCTACACCCATAGAGGCACCCAAAGTTTAAAAAATGGAAGCTAAGGAGTTGAAAATATTCTTACATCCATTTATAAAATACACAACGAATGAGGCAAGGATCACTTCAGGTGTTCACTACACATATCAAGCACATCCACCACCAACTTAATATCAAACTATAGAGGAGTCACACCCATTGCACAATATCATTGGTATGTAGCATAGTAAATTTCTAGTTAGACCACTCATCACTTTCTTAGAGAAAAATATTGTTGATGATGATACAAATTTATGTGCACTCTTTTTATGAGTCTATATAGATCATCATTCTATCTAGAGTTTTATGGTTGAAAATGGGTCAAACATTAACATGTGCACCATCACACTTCTAAAACATTTGGGATATCCAGAGTAGGATCTATCCCCTAAAAACATAGTTATTAGTGGTTTTAGTGGTCATGTTCAGAGATCTATAGGGGATATTTTAATTCCACTATAGGTTGGACTAGCACATATTACCACTAGATTCTTAGTAGTACCTAGTGACGACATGTTTGATATGTTACTAGGTAGGGCATGGATACTACAACTACAAACCATTACATACATAGTGCATAAATTTCTAAAATATATAATGTAAATCAAGTGGTACAAATTTAGGGTCTTCCATATGAGTATCCTTTACCTTTTCCATAGGCAATTACATCCCAATTACTAGTTATAACATAATTACATGTTCTACTATAGTTACCAGTTACAACTCCGAGTATAGTTCCTATTGATACACCATAGAGTTTAGTAGAGCCATCAATGTAGGTGAGGTATAATTTTATGGTATTGACATGTATGCATACTCTCCCATAGAGACCATTATTAGAAAGACCCCTGCATCAAAGATATGTTGCAGATTCTATAATGCCTCCCTCTACTCATTTTATACTGAGATAAGTCTTATTGAGTTCTCAAGGTTCTTAACATGGGATGCCTATGCCACCTACATCTTATTCCACCAAATGGGTCCCTAAGACCCCTACAGTTCATAAGAAATCATAGTCAGTGTCACAAATTCCTAGCATCACTCCACATATAGGTCCAGATATAGATCACTCAATACAACAAAGTCTAGGGTTACCATAGTTGCTCTTTCATATAACATGCACAATCACAATTATTTTATTTGATAAAGGCCATAATGAGAGTGTCTTTCATGAGGCTCATTAGTTAGCATTGTCCCTCTCTTATACATTTTTCTCTCTCTTACTCATTGTACATATTTCATTTTTATGTTGATTGTACATAACTTATATCTAGAAAATCCAAAAAACAATATAATATGTCAAAAACACAAAAACATTTAAATAATTACATAGAAAACAAAAATTTTATAGATTATATGCATTTTTTATGTTTACACTTATTATATTTGTTAGACACTAAATATGCTAATTATCTTAGTATAGTCAATTTTATCATACATACAAGCTTCACTTATTCTTGTTGAGTGCTTGTAGATTACTACAAGACTCAAGTCCACTACACCAATCTAGACTTACTATTATCTACCCACTAGGGGCATATACACTGATACATGGGTCTTCACTTGACACATTTTTCCACTTGGGGGCATCCTATACATAATTATGATTCCTAAGTTCTATCTTTATATACTCTACATCCCAGTTTTAGCATTTTTATATCATGATATTGATCATGCTAATCTTATTCACATTGTTTACCAGTTATTAATAATTTAGACTTAGCATATGTACATCCTTGCTCTTAAAAATCTTTGTATTACATATTCATGCATATTTTCATTTATAAATTTCCTATTTCAGACTTGATTGTATCTCTTTGATTCTTCTATTTAAGGGCATTTGAATATACAAATGTTCTTTGGCTCTACGCCACTTCTATTCATAGTGTGTATGCTTTGGACATGTGCCCATGTCTTTATGTGTGACTTCCTAATTGTGCATGTAGACATTTGAACATGTTTTTTTTATGTGGATCTAAGCTAATTTTCTTGTTGCTTGTGTATGTGGACATTTAAGTATGTCCTTATATGTCTTGTTTTATCATATTTAGTGACATGTGCCCTTGTCCCTTGTATTTCAACCCCTTGGAATAATTTGCATGCCTCATGTGTTTTATATGTATGCTTTATTGTATGTGGCATGGCCATGACACTTGTCTTTGCTTGTCACACACACCAGTTTTTTGATACCATGAGGGACCTCATGCATCTCCCCTTCCTATTTAGGTGTTGTGATGGACATCATGCCCCATCCCCCTGGGTATCTATCCAAGTTTACTTATATCTTTCATTATATACATTTTTATATCTATTTTAGAACTTATGTTATCTTATATTTCAATGTTATGTATGCACATTATATTGGATTATTATGCATATATCATATACACTCCAATTAACACACATTTTGTAGAGATTTTTATTTAAAGGACAACTCTTGAAAAGGTTTAACAACTCCTCTCAAATTATGGGGCATTTATAGGGGTTTTTCATGTAGATAAACTCTTATATTGCACTCATAGTACATTTTCAACACATAGGTTTAAATTAAATAAAATCAGACTCAAGCAAACACAATGGAAAAATATTGACCCATAAAATGGTATAATTGCATAGAAATTAGACTATAAGGACACTAGTGCCAAAATTAGGACACTAGTGCCACATTTACAAAAATGGCATTACTTTCCAAGACATGGTGCTACTATCCATTAGCCTTAGTTTCAGAAAAAACCTAGATTGGCTAGAAATGTATAGTAGGTACAATACATGTTTACACATGTTCAATTATAAATTAATTAATTATACTCATATTCATATCAATTTTCTCAAATTGAGGTCATCATGCATGGAATGACCATTCCCATATTCAATTTAGGTATCCAAATAAAAATTATTATAACTCAATCCATAATCCATATGCTTAGATAACAGATTTGAGGGCATATGCCCAACACATTGTTTCCATATGTTTACTTACACATCATTTGTTGAGATGGAATGATAAATTCCATGTCATTATTTATTATGTTTACACCTAACATCATATTCCAAGTTGCACACTAGTTTCATGCCTTACTCCATCTACAGTGGTTGGCATTTTCAAGTGGCCCAGAGATACCTAATATACCCGAGTGGCCACAAAGATGACATACCCAGTTAGACATACCCATTTGGATATTTATAGTTAATTCATACTATTTAATTTTAGATGCATTTACTATACATATGTGGATAATGATGGAGTCATAGCCTAATTGAATTCTTGATCCAATTATATGAGAGGGTTGGACACACCATCAATCCAATCCAAGTTATTCACAGGTCATGTTCCACTACACAATGATGGGTAATGATGGAGTCAAAATTGGATTGATTTATTGATCCACCCATGCATTAGGATTGAGCAAACCATTGGCTCAATCTAAGTTATTCACTGATTGATCACTATATACATGCACAAACATGATTTATCACTAGGTTTATGCATTTATTCACATACACAATGAGGTATATTCATTCCTTTCCTCTTTCCTATTTTTTTACTCATTTTTACTTCCTTACTCAGTTTAGTCTTTTGATTTTGATATATCTTAAGCAAAGACTAATTTATGCACTTTTCACTTCTAGGACATGCATTGGAGCATGCTTCACATACTTAGACCCAGCTTCATAGGCTTCACCTCCTAGGTAAGTCCAAGTAAGCTTCTTTTTCCTTTTTATTAATCATTTTGCTTTGTTACATTTCTATAATAAAGTAGGGAAAATGTAATCATCCAAAAGTGGTATTTTAGTGGTAAGATTTCTAATTGAGACTACTTATACCTATCTTATCCCTAAAACTATCGTAGAACCTATTATCACACTTATCCATCCTTTGTATGAGCCACATGCTTCCTTAATTAGCCCTAAAGCAGTCCTAGACCCTCATTTATTGATCCTGACCCTTTGTGCCTAGTGTTTTTCCAACTAGACATTAGCACCATGATAAAGACACTATGCCACATGATGTTAGTGTCCCAAAAATGGTGCTAATGTTCCTTTCCTCTTTGTTTCCCAAACATATATCTTTTCAAAACTAGAACCTCCTAGGGTTAACCTAGACCTATTTTATCACCCACACAAGAAATAAAACAATATAAATACATGAATTTTATCCCTCTAACCACTATATGAAAATTAGATGCAAAATTCACATTTGAACTCAGAACAAAATGTTCACAATTAAAGTTATCAATCTTTATTCTACCCTACTTCTGCATACTACCAACTACATTAGTCCTAAGCTTAGATTATCTAAATTTCCAGTCTCAATCATATTTAAGGCACTCAAGGACACTATCATACTAGTTTCACTTACACTTGTACCATCACATAGGTGGGGGAAACTACATTGGGCTTGATCCCTCCTTAGAGTACTAGCATGTAGGCAATTCTCTTCATAATGGAGTGTCGAGGATGTCCAACCTACCTACTAACAAACACACTTTTTAGATCATATCAACCAGATACTCTAGATATATGGAGGATTAGGTTTTTCTTAATAAATCAATTATTATAGGTAAAATACAAGGTTTTATGATTCATGTACATAGGAAAAGACCTTAGAGATCTAGACACCGGTCCACCTAAAATCTCAAAATAGTCCTACACAGAGGACACTACTACCAATATTAGGACACTACCAACACTTTTACATTAACAACACTACTATCCAATTATGATGCTATTGTCTATGATGTGCTCTGATAGTGGGATCTAGTTTGTGACACTCAAACCAAATTTCACCCTAGTTTTCAACATCCATATCACTCGTCTTAGTTGTTTTCCAATTAAGTTCTTACTTGCACTATTTATTACTATTTGTAGAAAAGTCAAAGCTAGTCAATTCTATATCAAATCAATGGCTATATTTATTGTATAATATTTACCTAATTTAGTCTACTCAACTCTTTAACAAACATAAGATTTACATTCACTAAGTGCTAAAAGGTTAAAACACAAGGGGTGTTGTGTACTTCTTCCTTAGTATGATTCCTATTTTTGATATCTTAGTGATTACTTCCTATGTGTATCTATGAGTAGTGGATCAACCCACTTGTGAAGCTTCATGGAGTATCATCTGTAATAATTAGCATTGGTTTATTTTTCTTTTCACATATAAAAATTAGTATCTCCAAAATCGATCATTTATTTTGAGACTTGATCATATTGTAATATGGGTGCATGATCATACCTTTGTTATTGGGACTCATTTTGGGAATATTTTATCAATTATTATCTAAGTATATATTATGAAGATTTTGGCATATTGATAAATATCTCTCTTGTCAGTTCGATCAGGTTTGATTTGTTTTATAAGTTTGCACATTAGTTAAATATTTGTGAGTTTTAATAATATAAAAAATAAAAATATTTGTATAAATATATATATCATCAAGTGATAATTAGTTAACTAGATGTCACATCAAGTTAATTAGAGTCTCAATAAGGCCTATGTGCATGCCTATCTTGATTCTTAGTTGAGCTAATCTTTACTAGAAGAATCTTTTCTATCTTGAGAGTTTAATTACGTATCACTCCAAGTTCCACCTCTATCTTATTAATGTTATAAATAAAAGGTAGTCCATTATTAATTTAAGGTTGGTTAGATGATAATTAAGGAATACTCTTATAGTTATATAATTTCAATTATTATGCTCCTACATTTAAAACCATGAGTTTGTGTGATGTGACTTGAGGAGCATAAGGTTGTGGTGGAATTCAATTATAGAATTCCACATCTTGGTTTTCTAATTTTTCTTAGTAAAGACACACTTGCATTGAATGACGACAAATAATGATTAATTAGTTGTGTGCATTCTGTAATAAAAAATCATTGCTCTAATTGCACTAATTAGTGTAGACTAAGACTTTTACTCAAGAGAAGATGGTAGGTTTGGTGTTAGTTCCAAAAAAGAAATCAAAATTAAAATAAACATACTAGCATAACATATCTAGGCCTAGTTACTAGGGGGAGCTTAGTTAACAAAACATGAATGAAAAATACAACTAAAAACCAAAAGAAACCTTCCTTGGATGCTCTAAAATGCTTGTTGTAGTGGGTTGCTTGGTTTGTGCTCATGAAGTTTGCATCAATGGAAGCTTGGCTACCTCCATCTCTCCTTGGCATCTTGTGTCTTTCGCTTGGATTGGCTCAATATTTAGATATTATAACACTAATTTTCATCAATATTTGGAATTATTTAGCATTATAACTTTGGCATGTGAGAGCTTACAATTCAATAGGCAAGGACTCCTATTTGTATATTTTTAGAATGGTTTGAAGATCAACCATGACCATTTATCTCAAGATTGAGATGTGTGGCCATAAATAAATCCAAATATGAAATTCATTCTAAAAATATTCCCATTAATATTTGGGATAGAGGGGTATTGAATAGGCATGGAGGGTCTTAATGAGTCATGGAGGGTCTTAATGAGGCATTTGAGACCCATAATCTTGATATTTTATGTATTTACAACTTAGGATACCACCCCATATGATGATGCCACCTAATGATGCAATTAACAAAAATCAATTTTCAATAAAGATTTATTCAACAAGTTCCATATAAAATTAACTTAATGCCCTAATTTATTTTAATTAGCCTAAAATATGATTAATCAATTTTGGCGCAAATTTTGGCCCTTGGTGCACAAATTAATTAAATTGGTCAAAATCTCTTGTTATTAGCTCAAAATTCAATTGGATTGAAATTGGAAGTAGATTTTAATGTGTTGGAAATATATTTCCATTTATTATGTTTCAAACATAAAATAACAAAGGCACATGTCTCATATAATATATTTGATATAAAAGAGCAATCTAGGGCACCTAGGTACAAAATTAGCAATTTGACTCGAAATGATCTAATCAAAGTTATCTGGCCCATAAAATGCATTGCCCCATTTAATGATACTCTAGCTAAAATTATCACTTGAATATATCAATTTCAACTCATTTAATGTGTTTTAGTGTTTTTAGGCCAAATTGTTTATTTTGATAGAAATTTGTCAAAACCCCGGTTAGAGGTTATCGATGGCCAATTTTAGGTGTCTATAGTTTTCCCCTATTTGGGAAGATGTTGCAAACTATAGGAAAAGCAATGTATTTTAAAATAATGAGAGATGGCTTGTATGCCAAAAATAAGATGATTATTGAAGAATAAAGCTCCAAATGGTGTTTGGAAAGCCTATGATGATGCCCCCTCAAGGAAGTGGCTGTCACTTATGTGGATGGATGGTCCCTCAAAAATAAGCAAGAAGAAAAGGGGAATTAACCTATGGTTGAGATTAATTCAAATGATAAAATGCTTGCATGCATTGATTTAAAAAATATTATTGAGTTGCCCAAAGGTGGTTATAATCAAGAATAAAAGTCAAATAATGATTTTCCCATAGACGGTTATAATCATTAGGAGGACCTGGATTGGGTAAAGATGATGGTGCCCCAATTAGGGCTCATTAGCAAGCATAACTCAAGGATATAACTTGAAATATAGATTACAAATGAGTGGGTGTAAATGTAGATGCAATGGTCTAATGACTAAAGAAACCACAAATAACTAGGTATACAAGGATGCAAATGGATGAAAGGGATGGATAGAATAATAAGATTGATCATTAGAAATGATTCAATTATACCTACCAATGAGGAGATGCTCATCATGATTAGAAATGATACAACTATAATTGTCAATGGGTTAATTTGATTAAGGGTGGGATGGAAGGATTTGCCAAGGTGCCAAGGAGAAATTTTTATGGCTCCATTGATTGTAGATCTTTTTGGAGTTGATTTTTTCTATAGCATGTGACAGTAGGCATCGTGATAGAATACCATGAAGACTTGGCCGAAATATACATAAATATTAACTCTCTATTCAATAAACACTTGAAAATAATGCACCAATGATAAAAAAAAATGATGACAATATTGAAATATGAATATGGATAGACTCAAGAATAATATGTGCAAGGAATCACCTAATGCATACATATAGATTGAGTCAAGGAAATAGTACTGAAATCAAACAAATAGGCAAGTGAAAAAACAAATAAATAATCAAATATAAAGTGCACAAATAAACAAACAAATAGAAATCTTGAAAAAAAAAGCAAAAGAAAACATCCTAATAATGACCATGCCCTAGTAAGGGCGATCGTGGATAACTGACTAGGCTTAGACAAGACAAATGATTTTTGAATTTTTAAAATATTTGAATGTTTTTGCAATTTTGAGGTATTTTAACTCATTAAAGAATGACAAGATACCTACTCATAAAATGAAGAGAGTCTTTGGCTTAGGTTGCTTACAATATGGTGAGAGCATATGGAAAGGGAGACTGAGGTGAGACCAACATAAATTTGAGCATGACCTATGTAGTCCCAAAATAACCTCAAGTCACAATAATTCCATCTACACAAAAGATAGGTAAAAACCAATTAGGTCCCAATAAGTTTTCAAATCCAATAAATGGTCAGTCAAATGAAAACAACAATGGCAAGGTGATATAACAATGCATGATAAACAAGTGTCCCTAGTTTTCCCATAGGTGTTTATAACTAGGATAAAACAACATAGGTCAATGATACTAATTTTCCCAAAGGTGGTTATAATTAGTATCAAGACTGGTGAAACATTGATTTTCCCATATATGGTTATAATCAGGCTCACATAAACCAACTTGATATAGAATGGAAGATGAAAGATATCTTGCTTGATCAACTGTCACACTACTTTCATAAATTGTCATTATAAACATGGATTTGATTGATTGTTTAAACTTGATAATAATCCCCTACAAAAAGTGTAGGAAGAACCAAATGAACCAAGATTAAAATAGGATCAGGTAGGATGACTAAAAAAACAATCTTTGGTCTAGATAGGAATGGTATGATAGGATGGTATGGTTTTTCTAAGGCTAAACATGGGTTGATAAATTGGATAAAATGGTAAGAGGTTGCCTCCAAGTGGTAGGATTAATGGCAAGATATGTGACAATGGAACAATGATATGTAGCAATGGTCAATGGCATATGAAAAATGAAATGGTATGGTACATGTTTTTGGCTTGGGTGATTGTTGGTTTTTGATTTATTTGGCATGGGTATGGTAAAATGGCATATGATTCTATTATTCTTGCTTAAGTGGAGATGCACATTGTAATTATTAAATGATACAAATAGAGTAATATATAATGTTAATTTTTATCCCACACCTTGTCTAAATAGTTGCTCTATCAAGAACTGGCTATAGATTTGGTTATCAAGAATGCTTTTGTGATTTTCATTGGTCATTGATTTTGATTCCTTCAAGCATTGAGATAAGGTATCTTTATATCCTCTGTAAAGGAAAGTGCAACCATAGATGGTAAATAAGGAAAAATAATGGATGGTAAGTTTGTTTATGAAATGAAATGGAAGATGATAATGAAATGGGTAACGATTGGAAAATAAATGAAGATCGGGACACTCAGTCACATGTAATATTGTTGATGCCAGATTTGACATAATTTTAGTTGTGATAGGGCTGAAGACATTTGAATATTCTCTCGATAAGATCACCAAATTTTTTTGTTATTTGATCTTAAGAGTAGCTACCATCTGATTAGGCTATAGATTAGAAGTTATTTTGATTTAATCTTTGATATTATCTTCACCAAGAAGTGAAGGACTTTTGTGCTCAGATATCGGTACCTCGAAGAGGTTTTCACCAATGAAATTTTCTTGATTATCCTAGAGCACCTCTGAGAAGGTTTAACTAATGTTGTATTTTGATTTTGATTATCTTCTAACACCTCTGAAAAGGTTTCACTAGAAGATGCTAAGTTTGAACTTTTCTTGTGCCCTAGTGCCTCCAAAAAGGTTTCACTAGGAGAGTGTTCTTCTTCTACATGAATGTGGTCTTGGACTCCTCACTCTTCTTTAACAACTATGTCACCAAGGATGTAGTTTAACAATGTATGATTCTATCGGTCTTGATCAACACTTGTGGGAGATGGAATGTCAATAAGATGGCTATTTTGGTTGGTGGTAATGGCCTATAAAATGATAATGGAATGGAGAGAGGTTGAAAAATACTTATAGAAGATACTAGGAGAACTTATGTTTATAAAAAGTAACCATCCTCAAAAATTATAGAAGGATCATAAATGTATTCAACTGATCTTCAAGTCATGTATAACCAATATTGTAATAGTCATGAATGTATTCTATTTTTGAATCTAATTCTAACTCAAAGAACTCTAAATTTGATGTTGAGATTGATGTTGATGTTGATTTTGATACTAAATTTGATGTCAATTCAAGAATAGAACCTGACTCTAATTCTAATTCTTCATCTAATGGGTATTCTATTATAATGATGTCTTATTGAATGTTTGGTATTGGACAAGTAATGGCCTATGATGACATGGTGGGCTCCACAAAGACTAGTTTTTTAGAGTGAGACCCTTCTAAGATGAGAAAAAGGTCAAGAGACAACTCCTCAGAGATTGGCTTATCAATAAGTGGATCTTAAAAAATAGTCATATGATCAAGGTAATGATTTTCCCAAAGGCAGTTATAATCATTAAGAAGTGACTCAGCAAAGACTGGCTCCTTAGAGTGAGACTCCTCAACAACTAGTATAAGATCAATAGGTGATTCATCATAGTTTGACTTATCACAAGTGATTGGTTTGACAAAAACATCTTAGATTGGTTAGTTTTCTTGGCCTTGATTTCTAATGAGTTAGAAAATACTAGTTGTGAACATAGCTTGGTCTTAAAATGATTGGATGGGTTGAGGTTTTGATTGGATTGGTATCAGATGAGGAATGGACTATGGTTGGATAATAATAGGGTATTGGGGAGCATGATTGCTCACATGAGCCAAAGAACAAAGTCTTGAAATGGTAATGATAGGGCGGTGTGGAACTTGATTGCTTGCACAAGCCAAAGGATTAGATCTTGGAATGATAAAGGGGTGTTGTGGAGCTTGATTGCTCACACAAGCCAAAAGATGAAGTCCTAGAATAGAAATGGTATGGCATTGTGGAGCATGATTTATCATACAAGATAAGGGATGAGGTCTTGGTATAGAAATGGTTGGGTGTTGTGGACCCTGATTACTCATACAATCCAAAAGATGAGGTCTCAGAATGGTAATTATATTTTTTAGATATTATGGAGCTTGGTATTTCATATAATATAAAGGAGGGTTAGGGGTAGTTGATGATCAGATAACAAAAGGACATTATGGATCTTGATTGCTTACACAAGCCAAAGCATCAAAGTCCTCCTGATAAACCATATCATCCCAATCTTGAGTTGGATCATAAGCTGGTTCTTGATTATGTTCTGTGTACTGATTATCATAAAGAGGGTATGGATCCATATCCCAAATAACATTATCTATAGTTGGGTCTTCAAAGTCCTCCTCACAAGCCTCTTCATACCAATCTAGGTTTTGAATTGGATCGTAATCTGGTTCATGAATTTTTTCCCGTGAATGATTAGTATGAGGTGGATAGAAATATGTCTCAAGTACCATATCATCATCTTTGGGGTCTTGGCCAAAGCCATAAAAGTCATTTTGTGTGGTCATTATATCATAAGTTGGATTGTGTATGACTCCACCATAAGTGTAGTTAGACATATCTACACAAAGATGAAATTCTACAAACTTTCAAAGAAAATGTCCAAAGGAAAAAAAGGTTCAAACTTGGTATAACTTGGTCAAAATTGGATTTGTATCTCCAAACAATGATTTGATCATGGAGTTGTATCTTCAAAATAGTTTGATCATGGAGTTGTATCTCCAAAATGGTTTATGCTAAGACTTGGCATAAAATAGTCTAACATCAAATGTCTAATGTCAAATGTCATAAGCACAAAAGGTCAAGTGTCTAAATAAAAATTAAAATGTCAAAGGTTTAGGTCAAAGTGTCCCAAACAAGGTCTAAATTAGGAAAGATAAAAGAGTCGCTAGGTTTTTTTTCCAAATGTGGAATCAAAAGCTAAGTATAAATAGGCATGCAATAAGACCTTTGGCCAAACAGTATCAAAATATAGGCTTGAAATAAAGGCATAATGTGATTCAATTTAATCTAACAAATTTGGAAACAACTTTGACATAGACCCGACACATAAAATCAAACATAAACATGATCAATTGACATAAGGCATGAGGCAAAATGATCTTGGATAAAGGTTGTGTTCTCCCAAATAAAAGCACAAATGATGATAAGGATAGGCTTTTAATAAACAAATCATCAATAGTTTTCAAATTTGGGTAATTAATTAACTGAAGTTATGTAACCCAAAAGAGAAAGATCTATATATAAGCCCCATGAATTGAGGCCTAAATGAAAATCAATCAATGTTTGAATCCAAACTTGATAAGGTTAATTGAAAACCCAATGTTGAAAACTAGGATATGACTAAACAAGCTAGACAATCATGATAGTGAATAAGCAATGTCTAAATGATATACATAGCATGGTTTGAAACAAATAGTTTTTGGTGTAATGGTAAATAACTCTTGAAATAAATTAAGCAGCCTAATGGCGTAAGCATGCTCGAATGATATGATCAATATTATGTTTTAAAAAACTCAAAGGGAAAAATGGTTTGATATGATTTAGGTAGCATAATGATACCTTCCTCAACTCAAATACATTGTTTTGACATGGTTTATGAATAAACAAACAAGTTTTACTCTCAAAACATACCAAACAAAAATTACCAAAATATACTAAGTATAATCTTCTAAATCTTAACAAAGGTATAGTAATGTGGGGTTGACTAAATTAATTATTTTTTGAATATCTAGATGGATTAATTTCACAATGACTTTCATGTTAAATGATGCAAAAAATACACGTTAATTAGGTGTCTACGGCACTTGGCTTGTTGTAAAAAGGTCTTGCTCTTTTTTCAACCATTACATCCATCGCTTGCTCAGTGTAGTGTGATGTCTAAAGTATAGATACGTCCCATGTGTTTTAACCCTAGAGAACTCATGTGAGGTGATAAAATCCCCCTCACAAGCCAAGTCTACATAAAATAAAAGACATAATAGAAAGACTTTATGGTCTCCTCAAGATGACCCAATACTATTGCAAGTTTTTGGGGAGCGATTTAAGTGACATTATTTCTATGCTTTGGACTAGGCATGCTTGCAATAATGATGGCACTTTTGATTTCAAGGGTTCCCTAAAGGGGACAAATATAAGAGCATACACACACAAGCCTTATTTTTGCCAATAAAGTTATAACTAAACAACTATTAAAAATTAAAATTAAAAAGTGTGTTCAATTTTAAGAACCAAAACAAAGATTAGGTATTGTTATTTTGACCCCTTGGTCTTACGTTGTAACTTTGAAAGCACAATTATTAAAACATTCACTTAAGCATCTAAATTTCTCATTAAGCCCAAAAAGAAAGTTTCTAATTCATTTTAAAACACTCAAATGAAGTGTGAAAATCACTTACTTAGTTTTATTAGATGAATTTCAATGTATATCATGCAATAAAAATGTTAGCACTTTGTTTAGCCTTGAAGCACATTTATCAAATGAGGTAAGTAACCTTGAAGGGCAAAATCTATCAACCCGAAGGCAAAATATCAAGAAAGCAAATGCATTAGATTATATTTAGTTAGAAAAAATATCAAAAAAATCTTTAAAAAAATAATATTAAATATATGAACACCTGTAAACAACAAATTAGAAGGCTAAAAATAAAACATAACACAACACATAAAAGCGTGCACATAAAACATAAAAACCTGCAGTTAGTATTTTTAACATAACTTTTAAAATATAGATTATTTTTCCATGAAATTGTGAGAGGTTATCAATAACTCTAGGGTTCACGTCTTTGAAAAATTTGAGATCCAAAAAGTCAATAAAAAAATTTATTAACTCTATTCTAAAAATTTTTACTAGAAAAATAAAAAACTAAAAGTGACAGTCACTAAAATAGCCATAACTTCTAAAATATAAAAAAAAAATTATGAAATTTTAATAGAATATCAATGACATATTTAGATATATGAATACAAAAATTTAGACAAAAATATAAAGTAAATAAAAAATTATGAATTCTTTATTAGTCATTTTTACTCAACAAAAACAACAAAAAAAGAATTAAAGCTATGAAATACAAAAAAGTTTATGGGTTGCACTCTCATGAAGATAGTCCCACTAGGTGTGCCATTATGTGAACATAAGATTGAAATAGAAGGAGATTAGTATTGTGTTAGTGAATAAACCAAATCAATTCAAAAACACACTAAACTAACACCCTAATCCTATCTTAAAGGAGGAGCTTAGTTAACAAAACATGAATGGAAAACACAACTAAACAACAAAAAAACATTCCTTTCACCTTCCTTGGATGCTATAAAATACTTGTTGTAGTGGCTTGATCGGTTTGTGCTCATGAATTCTGCATTAATGAAAGCTTGGCTACCTCCATCTCTCCTTGGCACCTTGTGTCTTTGGCTTGGCTTGGCTTAATATTTGGACATTATAAAAATAATTTGCATGAAGCTTTGGAATCAATTTAGCATTATAAATTTAACATGTGAGATCTTTCACTTCAATAGGCAAGGCCTCCTATTTATAGATTTTTAGAATGGTTTGAAGATCAACCATGACCGTCTATCTCAAGATTGAGATGTGTCGCCATGAATAAATCCAAATATGAAATTCATTCTACAAATATCCTTATTAATATTTGGGATAGATGGGTATTTAAGAGGCATATAGGGTCTTAATGAGGCATGGGAGACCTATAATCTTGATATTTTATGTATTTATGACTTATAGATGCCACCCCATATGATGATGTCACCTAATGATGTACTTACAAGAAATAAATTTTTAATAAATATTTATTCAACAAGTTTCATGAAAAATTAAATTAAGGTCCTAATTTAGTTTAATTAGCCTTAAATATGATTAATCAACTTTGGTGCAAGTTTTGGGGTGCACAAATTAATTAAATTGGTCAAAATGTCTTGTTATTGTTTCAAAATTTAACTGGATTGAAATTGAGAGTCAATGTTAGATGTGTTAGAACTGTATTATCATTTAGTATGTTACCAACACAAAATAACAAAGGCACATGTCTCATGCAAGAGATTTGATAGAAAAGAGCAATCCAGGGCATCTAGGTGTAAAATTAGTAATTTGACTCAAAATGATTTGATCAAAGTTAGCTAGCCCATAAAATGAATTGTCCCATTTAATGGTACTCTGACTAAAATTGGCACTCGAATATATCAATTTTAACTCATTTAATGTGTTTTAGTGTTTTTAGGCCAAATTGTACATTTTGGTGGAAATTGGTCAAAAGCTTGGTTGGAAGTTATCAATGGCCAATTTTAGATGTCTACAGTTAGGACCTTGTTTTGATGATTTTGATCTAATAATAACCTAATTGCATTGAATAATGTAAAAAAGTGTTGATTAGGTTTGCGTAGCCCAAAATATAACTTGAATTCTTCAATCACACCAAATTGGCCCTATATCAGGAACTACTACAATCGAATAACCAATAAATGAGGATCAATTAAGGGCACATAACCTAAAATCAACCTTCATTATTCCACTTGCACCTAATTAGCATGTTAGTTTGTATATTCTAATAACAACCTATTGACATTGAATAGTGGAAAACAAGAGTTGATTGGTTAATTTGTAGTTCTATATTAAACTTCATTTCTTCACTCAATTTATTGGGGCCTTATTTTGATGATTTTGAAAACACAACAGTTGATTGGGTGGATGTAGCTCACGAATCATTGGACTCTTCACTTATTAATTTATACCTAATATTAAAATTTTCCTGACAAATATTATAATATACAAGAATTATAATTTAAATCAGGTTCAAAGACACCTTTAGTTTGCCAATTTTGGCATAATGTTGACCTACTCCCAACAAATTTAACATACTCGACAAACGTTATAATTTAAAATAGGCTAAAAAACTTAATAACAAAAGAGTAATTTATAAAAATTTCCACCACACAAACATAGAAACTCATAATCAAATCTTTTATCCCTTACTTTATTAGTTGATGATTTCCTTTACTATATTTATGAATGAACAAATATTATTACAAAACTGAATTTGATAATCGTATAACTATATTTTTATTTTTATAATTATAAAATATAATTATTTTTAAAAAACCATATTAAATACAAAATAAACTTTTAAATAGTATAAAAAACTAAAAAAATTCATAATATATATATATATATATATATATATATATATATAATATTATATTTATTTCTTATATTATAAATTATAATAGCATTGTATTAATATTTAAATGAAAATCTTGAATAAATAACCCTCATTAAAAAAACTCCATGACAGGAAATGTGGACTGTCAAATTTAATCACTTGGCTAGATTAGTCACTGAGGTGGACCATCCTAATTATTGTATGAATACATAAAAATTATTTTTTAGGTCAGTGACCAACACAACACCCATCAAATTTTGTGATTTTAATGGGTTAAACCTTTTAGGAATGGCCAATAGTTTTAAGATTATTTTTTACCATTAATTTATATTTTAAAATGGTAACACCAATGAAATTTGCCATTTTAGAAATGGATAACAGTTTTAAAATCATTGTCTAATTCATCGATTTACTCAAATCTATTTTATGACTATTTTTAAAAAAAATTGAAATTGATTTACTCAAATCTATTATTTATTTTATTTTATTTTATTTTATTTTATTTTTCATTTTTTTAAAATTGAAATTGATTTACCCAAATCTACTTTTTGAATATTTTTAAAAAAAAATTCAAGCTCTTTTCTTCCATGTAGTTTTCACCACTCTTATCTTCCCTACATTTCCTTCAACTTCTCTATCTCATCGTTTCTCGGAATGAACCCATCACTACTTTTATTGATTTACTCAAATCTACTTTTTGACTGATCCATATTTGTCAATTTTAAAAAACTTTTCCCATCCTCTTTTTCTTCTGCATTGTTTCCACTACTCTTACCTTCCCATGTATTTCCTTCCACTTTTCTGAACATCTTCCTCATTATTTCTCGTAAGGAATGAATCCACATACAACAAATCAATAGTTTTCATATAAAACCTATCTATTTATATTCGCTTTCCTCTTCCTCTTCAACATAAACCCTTCTTTCTTATTCTTAAGCTCTACTGCAACTAAATCCTATTCATTTTGTGCTCTTTCTATCTTTTAGATAAATCCATTTTTTAAAGCATTTGTGATTGGCATTTGAATTGAAATCAATGGAATATTCATCCTTGTCTTACCAAAAAAATGATGGTTTCTCTAGAATTGAACTCAAATGAACTCTAAATCATCAAGATTTTTTGATTTGTTCATCAACCATAGAGGTCCTAATGTCAAATGAACTCTAGCTCTCAAACTTTACAATTCTCTTCAGGAGCTAGGAATAAAGGCATTTCTTGATTTTGAAGAGATAGAATTTGGAAATTCATTTCCTTCTACAATTGAGACCACCATTCACTCAGCTTCAGTCCACATCACCATATTCTCCAAAGGATATGCGGAGCTAGCTTGGTGTTTGACTGAGTCAGGTCTCATGTTACAGAGTCTAGGTAAGATTATTCTAGTGTTTTATGAAGTGCAGCCTTTAGTACTCCAATACATAAAAACTGGAGTGTACGTTGATGCATTCACCGATCATAAAAAGAAGGGCATATATGAGACAAATAATCTCAAGGAGTGGAAGTAAACACTTTAGATTGTTTCATTTATCAGAGGTTGGGAATCTAATGATTTAGAGCAAGTTTTCTACTTCCTTTAAATTTTATACATTTTTTCTTCTCTCAAAAGAGAGCCAATTTAAGAAAAATTTCACTCACATAAAATTTCCCTTTTCCTTGCATAGTGTCTTCCAAGACATAGTGTCGACAGTGTAAAAAGAACAAAATCATTATATGTTGCCAAATACCTAGTGGGGCTTGACAATCTTTTTCAAGATTTTGAGAGGTGACCTATTCATGACCTTGTACAAGATTTTGAAGGGCAGTGTAGGTTGAATAAAGAAGTAAAAGATAAGGCTAAGGCTATTGGTATTTTTTGAATGGGTGGAATAGGGAAGAAAACTCTATCTAAAGAGTTGTTTAATAGAATGTCTGTACAATATACTAAAACATGTTTTTTATTTGATGTGTGGGAGGCATCTGCAAAAGGCCAATTACCTTCTTTGAAAATTCAACTTGTCAAAGATCTCTTCAATGATCAACATGCTCCAAATTTTATAAGTATAGAAGAAGGAAAAAACTATATCAAAGATCATCTGAAAAGAAATAGTAAATTAAGATTCCTCCTTATTGTCGATGACACTGATCACATAAAGTAGTTAGACACTCTATTGTTCTTAGATATATTGAATAAATCTAGTAACAAACAACTAATTATTACAACTCATGATGTGGGGGTGCTCATAAGCACAATAATTAATATTGCTTATAAGTTGAAGGGGATGGATGGAAATGATGTGAGACAACTATTCTATTGGCATGCCTTCAAACAACACCATTCGGCTAGTGATTATGAGGGTGTCGTTGATGAATTCATATATGTATACGAAGGCTTACCATTACCTCTTCATGTTTTTGGCAACCATGTCCATGGTAGAGATCTAACTTATTGGTCTTTAGAGATGCCTAAAGTTTGTAAGATTCTGCCAAGGTACATAAAGGAATCACTTAAAATAAGTTTTTATGCACTACAGTAGGAGGAAAAATAGATATTCATGGATATAACATTTTTTTTATTAGTGAACTTGAGGATATGGTTATAACAATATGTGAGGGATGTGGTTGGAGCTCCTAGCATGCACTTCACACTCTCAAAGATAACTGTCTTATTCATGAAATAAAGTTTTAGTCACATTATAAACCTAGGTTGAGAATTCATTATCACCTCAAAGATTTGGGAAGAGCAATGATAGAGGAAATGAGTGGTCTATTGGAATAATCAAAATAATTTATCTCATTTGCATGCATGTAGTGGAGAAAACTAGAAATAAAATAGACTTCAATTCAGTTTTATTTTGCATAGAATAAGTGTTCGTAGGAATTGAATAACTCTAGTTTGCATGAGTAGTTGAAATTGTATCTAATAATAGAATTGAGTTTAGTTAAGATTTTCTATTGTTCTTTCTATCGCAGTCCTCTATTTAAAGAGGGCTTTGTAATCATTTGATATGGAGAAAAAAGTTGAATAACTTTTTATGGTATTGCTGTAGCAATTTGGTGGTATCCTTTTTGTGAAAAAAGAAGTTTAGTAAAAAGGAATTCTATTTCTCTAGTAATTTCAAAACTCTATATTTATTTTTTATTATTGCCTTTGCCTTTTCAATAGATTTGTATTAGAGCCAAAGATCATTGGTGAATTTTTTCAAGTTTTTGGAAGTCAAGGAGGATTTGTTTTTACTATTGTAGTAGATCATAACAACATGCAACAACATCAATCATCCCCAAATTCCTATTTTCACTCATAATAATTATGATTTTTGGGCAATTAAGATGAGAACTTTATTTTGTTCACAAGATGTTTGGGAATTAGTAGAAAATGGTTTTACAGAACCATAGGATCAGGTAGCCTTTTAGGCATTAACATAGGGAGAAAAATATCAACTTGAGACAACAAGAAAGAGGATGTAAAAATTTTATTTTTAATTTAGCAAGCAATGGATGAGTCCATCTTTCCTAGAGTTGTAGCATCAACAAGATCCAAGAGGGTATGGGAGATTTTGGAGACAACCTATCAAGGTAATACAAAGGTGAAAGTTTCTAAACTACAATCTCTTAGAAGAAATTTTGAAATTTTGCAAATAAATGAATCAAAGTCTATAGACCAATTTATGAGTCAAGTCATGAATGTTATAAATCAAATTAGATATAATGGAGAAGAATTAACAAATCAGAAGATTATAGAAAAAATTATTAGGAGTTTGCCCAGTAAATTTGACGTTATAGTGGTAGCAATTGAGGAATCTAATGATTTGAAACATTTATCTGTACATAAATTAATGGGATCCTTGTTAACACATGAGTCTAAATGAATAGAACTAACACTACTTTTGAGAATGCTTTCAAGTCTCAGCAATCATCTGGTAGAGGAAGAGGAAGATTAAGATTTAGAGGAAGAGGTAGAGGCAAAGGTGGTAGAAGTAATTCAGATCAAGGTGAAAGGAATAATCAAAACTATGACAATAGAGGATGTGGAAATAATCATTTCCAACAACATTCACAGAGATTTGATAAATCTAACATTCAATGCTATAATTGCAAAAAACATGGACATTATGCATATGAATGTAGAAATAAACAAGGAGATGTGGATAAGTAGAATGCTAATTATACAAATGAATCTATATCTAATTCTGAGAGTATATTCATCACATGTAATGTTACTCAAGAGAGCACTATAAATATCTAGTTTTTGGATAGTGGATGCAGTAATCATATGACTAGGAATAAAAATTTATTTGCTAGTCTTGATGATTATATAAAGTCTGAAGTGAAATTGGGAAATGGTAATAAAGTGGATGTAATTGGTAAAGGTGTAATAAATATTTTGACAAAAAATGGTGAAAGAAAGTTTATTCCTGATGTTTATTTTATACCTAGATTAAAGCATAATATTATGAGTGTTGGGAAACTAGTACAAAAAGGGTACAAGGTATCTTTTATGAATGATGTTTGCACTATATTGGATATATTTACAAATGATAGGTTGATTACAAGAGTGGATATGACCAAGAATCAGACATTCCCCCTTGAAATTCAGTCCATCCAAGGAGCATAAGAAGTCAATTTCAAAATTGAATGTCTAAACCAATCATGGATATGGAATTTGAGGTATGGGTATTTAAATTTTGGAGGTTCAAGTTTGTTACAAAAGAAACAAATGGTGGAATTATTGCCACCTATAGAGTAGCCAGCCAGTTCATGTGAGAGTTGCATTTTGGCAAATCAACATAGAGAGAGTTTTCCTGTAGGAATCTCATATAAAACAAGGGTATTATGAGACAGTTCATAGTGATATATGTGGACCAATGAAAACTCCATCATTTGGAGGTATTAATTAATTTATAACCTTCATTGATGATGTTATCAGGAAGACATGGGTATATTTTCTCAAGTAGAAGTATGAAGCCTTCAGTAGATTTAAAGAGTTCAAGTCTTTGGTGGAAAAGCAAAGTGGAAATTACATCAAGGTACTTAGATCAGATAGAAGAAGTGAATATATGTCTAATGAATTTCAATATTTGTGAAGATATTATGGCATTAAAATAAAATTGACTATAAGGTACACACCATAGCAAAATGGTGTAGAAGAAAGAAAGAATAGAACAATCATGGAGATGGCTAGGAGCATGTTGAAGGCTAAACATTTGTCAAATGAATATTAGGTAGAAGCAGTAGCATGTTCAGTATATATTTTGAATATAAGCCCAACAAAGAGTGTCAAGGATTGAATTCCACAAGAAACATGGAGTGGTAAGAATCATTTCAAAAAAATTGGTTGTATAGCATATTCTCTTGTACCACCATAATTAAGAAGAAAATTGGATGATAAAAGTGAGAAATGTATTTTCATTGGTTATAGTAAACAATCAAAAGCTTATAAATTATATAACCCAATTTCAAAGAAAGTGATTGTTAGAAAAGATGTCAAATTTATGTAAGAAGAAGCATGGGATGGAAGCATTGACAAATCAATCACAATTGAAGGACCAATAACACAAAATGAAGAACCTGAAGAAAAAATTGTGTAAGGTGATCAATAAAATCCATAAGAAGAAACAAGTACACCAACAAGAACTCCAAAAAATGTTGTACAAGGTGAATCATCAGGTCATGCACATATTCCTACTCCCAATTCACATGTAAGTGAAGAATAAAATCCTACTCTTGCCTCATTAAGATCAAAATATAAAGGTAAGAAAATGAGAAGATTTGAAGAGATCTATAATCAAGGAGAAGAGAATTGGGATTTATGTTCAAATTTTGCTTTATTCTCTCATGATCCTATGAATTTTGAAGAAGTAGTTAATGAGGAGCACTGGATCAAAGCCATGGATGAAGAAATAGATTCTATTGAAAGAAATCGTACATGGGAGCTAGTTGATCTACCTGAAGGTAAGGATTGCATTGGAGTCAAATGGGTCTATAAAACCAAATTTAATGCAAAAGGTGAGATTGAAAAATACAAGGTAAGGTTAGTAGAAAAAGGTTTTGCACAATATTATTGAATTGATTATAATGAGACATTTGCTCCAATTGTTAGACTTGATACTGTTAGAATGGTTTTAACAATTGCTACACATAATAATTGGAAAGTTTTTCAAATGGATGTCAAATAAATTTTTTTGAATGGTTTTATAGAAGAATAAGTGTATGTGAAACAACCACCAGGTTATGAAGTGGATGGACATGAAGACATGGTCTATAAATTGAAGAAGTCTCTTTATGGCCTCAAGCAAGCACTAATAACATGGTATATCATGATTAATTCATACATGCAAAGCAATGGATTCTGTAAAAGCAAGAGTAAGCCCACATTTTACACAAAGATTAATAAATAAGGTTAGATTTTGATAGTGTGTTTATATGTTGATGATTTAATTTTCACTAGAAATTTGTCTGTAGACACATTTAAATTAGCAATAAAGAAATAATTTGTGATGATAGATTTAGGTTTGATGAAATATTTTTTGGGCATTGAAGTTATTCAATCAGATAAAGGAATTTTCATGAGTCAATCAAAATATGCAAAGGATGTGTTGAAAAGGTTTAGAATGTTGAATTATAAGCCAAAATCTACCCCAGTTGCAACAAGCACTAAAGTTAGCAAAAAAAATAAAGGGCCTAATGTTGATTCTATAATTTCTAAAAGATTAATTGGAAGTTCGATGTATCTTACAACTACAAGACTAGATATCATGTATGAGGTCAACTTAAGCTCAAGATTCATGGAGTCACCAAAAGACTCACATTGGTAAGTTAGAAAGAGGATATTGAGATATGTGGCAGGAACAACAAGATATGGAATCTTGTATTCCAAAACTAATGATTTTTGTTTGAATGGTTATATTGACAGTGATTTTTTAGGTAACATTGATGATAGGAAGATTACTTCTACATATGCTTTTCATTTTTTAACAGGAGTGGTCTCATGGGCATAAAAAAAACAATCCATAGTGACACTTTTATCAGGTGAAGCAGAATATGTAGCAGCTACATCAACAGCATGCCAAGCAATTTGTATGAGGGAAGTTCTGATAGATATATTGCAAGCTCAAGAGGAGCCAACATCCATCTTTTGTGACAACAAATCAGCAATTGCATTGTCAAAAAATCATGTTTTTCACAAAAGGAGCAAGCATATTAATACAAGATATCACTTTATCAGAGAGTTGGTGAATGATGGTGAAATTCAACTGAAATTATATAGATATGAAGATCAGTTAGCAGATATATTTACCAAGCCATTATCAAAGGATGTATTTGAATATTTAAGACAAAGTTTAGGCATTGTAAATGGTGAAATAATAAATGGTATAAATTAAAGGGGAGTGTTATAATAATCAAAATAATTTCTCCCATTTTCATGCATGCGATGGAGAAAACTAGAAATAAAATAAACTTTAGTTCAGTCTTATTTTGCATAGAATAAATGTTCATAGGAATTGAATAACCCTAGTTTGCATAAGCAGTTTCTATTGCATCTAATAATAGAGTTGACTTTAGTTAATATATATATTTTTTAAAATTTCTACCGCATTCCTCTATTTAAAGAGGGTTTTGTAATCATTTGATATGGAGAAAAAAGTTGAATAATTTTTTTTTGTATTGATGTAGTAATTTTGTGGTTTCTCTTTTATGAGGAAAGAATTTAGTAAAAAGGAATTCTATTGCTGTAGCAATTCTAGAACTCTATATTTATTTTTTATTATTGCCTTTGCCTTTTCAATATGGTCCCCGTCACTTACGGTGCCCCTAAGAACTTAATTCTTTAGTATGCTTCCTCATTTATTTGGTGATATTCAGAACTTTTATTGTTTTCAAGACATTTGTATGTAGTACATTTGTTCATAATTTTATTACAACAACATTAGTTTGACCTTAATCTTTGAATGCAAGAATTAAAGGGATTCCAAACCATTCTTGCCCAAACTAATGTAAGGTGTTTCCAGAGGATTTGAGATAGGGCCTTGAATGTTTCTATTAAATACTTTATAGGGAACTCAGAATATTGGAGTGAGACATCAACTTATTTTCTTTGGCTTAGTCTTGGTTGTGGGCGTGGATATGATCAGATGACAAGCATTCCTTCATGGATTCCTCTTAAAAATTTGTAGTGTTTAAGAATTGAATGTTTACCTTTTAAGAGGTTGTGGCAGAGTGATGAATAGGTATTTTACTCTTCATTAAATTAAAATTTGGGTATTCCTGAATAGCAGATTATTATTTAACAAAGTTTGAAATAAATTTATTGTGAATTTCAGGCACCTTCCTCATTAAAAGAGTTCCCAGGTTTCTCAAGCATGTCAATTCATATGAAAAAATTAGGCTTCAGTTTAAATTTATAATTTTGGTTATAGGGCATTACAGGTTAAGTTTCGAATATGCCTCTAATAATAGAAAAGAGTTCACTCCTTCTATGGTCTCTTTTTTCAAATTAAGATAAATATTTGCTTTGAATAATAGGGGATGGTCCCTTACTATAACCAAGATCTTAACTAGTGGATATCATCATCCGAACCTCTCCACCTTGTTTCTATGGAAAACCTGATTGTGATGGATTTAAATATGGTAAAAACACCGAGTAGTCTTCACTTGATTGATTGTGAAAACTTGAAATGTATGTCAGGAATATGTGATTTTACAAATCTTGTAAAGTTGGAGATTCGTAGTTGTCCACAGCTTGAGGAGTTGCCATGTATTTTCCATTTGAGCTGCATGAAGAGTGTTTTAATCAATAACTGTCGGAAGCTAAATGGTCTTCAGTTGGATGGCTATAATAATTTAAGCACAATAAAAGTGTTTTATGCTCAAGAGTTTAAAATATTCTACATTCTACATTATAATAATTTGAGAACAATAGTAGTGTTTAATGTTACGAAGCTTGCAATATTCAGCATTTGACATTGTCCTCAGGTGGATAAATTGACACCTTTCAAAGGTCACAGTTCCCTCGAGAGGATTAAAATTGATGGATGTGGGAAGTTCAATGGCCTTAAGGTGATTGATTGCAAAAATTTGAAAGCACTGTTAGGTAATGTTAATGTTAAAAGATTTTGCATAGCTAACTGTCCAAAAGTGGGGGAGCTGCCAAGTTTTACGAATGTCGAGGCACTTACCATTCACAAATGTGAGATGCTACAAAACACAACATTACCAACAACACTAACCCATCTAAATGTGAAAGGCTTTAAAGAATGGAAAATAGTACTAGGGATAACTGACCTTACAAACCTTGTAACATTGGTTATATGTAATTGTCTTGAGCTAGAGGAGTTATGTGTTATCGAACTGAGCTTCCTAGAGACCATTATAATTGAGAGTTGTGAGAAGTTACAAAATATAGTAGGGATTGAAGAATTATCTGCATTGAAACATATGAGACTTTCACAGTGAAACAATGCAACAATACAAATTTCCATTTATAGATTGCAAGTATTGAATAGTCGCTGCCTATCGTTGAATAGTTTTCTTCTTTGTGATTAACAGTATTTTAGATTTTAGAGTTGTTTCTTTGACACTTTTTTTTGTGGTCTCTTTTGTGATATGAAGAGAGTGCTCTCAAGAGTCTCATTTATATTTGGTTCTTATTTTAAATATGAAATATAAATTGATGAGGATGGATTTATTTATTTATATTTTAAATAATATTATAGATTGTTATTTTTTTTAATAATTTATAAAATACTACATTTAAATTTTTTGAAAATTAATAAATTTTTATTTTTTAAATAAAAAATTATAATAACATAATTAAATAAAGTATAGATATAAAATATTTTTTATTAAATTTAATTAGTTCTATTTTAATGATTTAGTATTATTAAATCTTTAGAAGATAAATGAATGTGTATTAGGTATAAAAATAAGAGTTGGAATTTGATGGTTCCCTATGCTTATGTAATAGAAAATATACACACTTTTATTTATTTATATTATAATTTATGTTTTAAATAATATTATAGATTGTTAGTTATATTTTTTTATTAATTTATAAATTGATATGTTTTAAAAAATTTATAATTAATTTTTTCATTTTTTAAATAAATAAAATTATAATAACATAATTAAATAAAATATAAATATCAAATAATTTTCATTAAATTTAGTTAATCATACATATTAAATATATAAAAAAGTAATTTTATTTTTAGTAAATTTAATTTAAAATCAAATTTATCAAAATTTATTGCAATTGCATTCATAATAAATAGTATTTTTAATCAACAAACAATAAAAATAATAATATATAAAAAAGAAAATTTAATATATATAATTAATAAGTTAAAAGGGGAAAAAAAAACTAGATCTCACATTCTAATTGTTCTAAAATCTGTTATGTACATCAAATTTAATATATTTATAATTACTAAACTAACGAAGAAAACAACACACTATATCCCAAATTCTAATTGTCCTAAAATATTTAAATATATTATGAAAACAATGGAAAAATAGTTTTTAAAACTTATATAAAATAATATTTTAAAATTAATAATATGTTTACTAATTTTTATAGCTTAGAAAACATTTCAAAATCTCACTTTTAACTTCCATTATTTATATATATATATATATATATATATATATATATATATATATATATATATATATATAACTCTAAATAATTAATTATTAAATTTATTACTTTAATAAAAAAATTCATATTATAAAATAAAAATATATATAATCATAATTGTTAAAATATATAACTATTTATCAGATGACAAGCATTCCATCATGGATTCCTTTTAATCTTAAAAATTTGCAGTATTTAGATATCAATGAGGGACATTTCAAGAGGTTATTCAGATATTCCTTAATAGTAGGGTATTGTTTATCAAAGTTTGAAACAAATTTATTGTGAATTTTAAGTGCCCTTCTCATTGAAAGAGCTACATATTATTGATACCATTTTGGAAGAGTTACCAGGTTTGTCAAGCATGTCAAGTTGTTTGAAAAAATAAGGCTTAAGTTTAAATTTATAGTTTTGGTTATAAGGCATTACAAGTTAAGTTTTGAATATGCATCCAATAATAGAAATGATTTCCCTTCTTCTATGGTCTCTTTTTTCAAATTAAGAGGAATATTGGCTTTGAATAAAAAGGGACGGTCCCTTACTATAACCAAGATCTTAACTAGCGGATATCATTATCCGAACCTGTCCACCTTGTTTTTATAGAAAACTTGACCGTGCTGGATTTAAATATGGTAAAAACACTAAGTAATTTTCACTTTATTGATTGTAAAAACTTGAAATGTATGTCAGGAATATGTGATCTTACAAATCTCGTAAAGTTGGAGATTGGTGGATGTCCACAACTTGAGGAGTTGCTATGTCTTTTCCATCAGAATTGCTTGGCGAGTGTTTCAATTAGTAAATGTTTGAAGCTAAATGGTCTTCTGCTTGATGGTTGTAATAATTTGAGAATAACAGAAGTGTTTGTTGTTCCAAATCTTGCAATATTTAGCATTTCACATTGTCCACAATTGAAGGAGCTTACCTTTGTCAGATGTGAGATGCTAGAGGAGTTAAGTGTTGTCAGGCTAAGCTTCCTGAAGACCATTAGAATTGAGAGTTTTGAGAAGCTACAGAATATAGTAGGTATTGAAGAATTACGAACATTGAAAGTTATGCAATTTTCACTGAGTAGAAATGTAGTAATACAAAATTCCATTCACAGATGGAAAATACCTCACTGCTTCTTTTTCTTCTTTCTGATTAAAAATGTTTTAGCTTTTAGATTATTTTTAATGCTATATTAAAGTAATAGTTTAGAGCGTTGGAAAGAAAGAAATAAAAATGCTACAACACTATTGGCTGTATGGGAAGAAATTACCAAAAATATATAGGCTCGAGTGGGCAGAAGATAACCACCAACAGATAGAAACAAGGGAGGAGAGAAAATGGATAAGTAAACACTAAAACTTGTATATATTTAAATCTCAAAAATTTCTTCTACAATCACAGCTACAATTATATATAAAAACCTAATATTTCCTTGTTCTTGTCTAACTACTTTCAACATATAACTCTCCTCTACTTCCTTGCTATAGGCTACTCTATTTTCCCTTTGTTATGAACTGTTGTAGGTTGCGATGGGTTACTACTATAGGTTTCTATGGGCTACTATAGATTACTACAGGCTGCTATTGTAGACTAATATGGGTTGTTGTTATAGGCTACTATAGGCTATTATAGGTTGTTATGGGATTCTATATTTATCTCCTTACTGCTACTCTATCTCTCTCTTTGCCATGGGTTCCTATAGGTTGTTGTAGGCTACTTCTCTCCTTGCTACTAGCTATTATAGGGTGATTGGGCTACTACAGGCTATTGTTTCTTGTACTTTTTATGCTCTATATATTCTCTCTACAATGGGCTACTGTGTTGGAATGTTTTATACTGCTCACATTCCTCTTCTCCACAGTTGCGTTGAATGTTGTCTTCTTAAATACCTCTTCCTTCTTTTCTTTTCTACCTTTATGAAAAAACTCATGTAACTCATCCTTTTGCCACCCAACTCTAAATGATAGACAAAATTTCAAATTTGAAAAAAAATACATTTAATGACAACAACTATCATGCTCGTTAGGTGACTATAGGAAGTCAAAATAATAATATTTTAACACTCCCCCTTATTTTTGACCTTCTTATCATGGTCAATTAGACTTTTCTCAGTCTCCAAAACCTCTTTATAACTTCTTTTTAACTTTCCAAATACTTTTGCATTCTTTTTATGCAGGTATAAAGCTTCATTACTGAAGTTCATATCTCTGCTATAAGATTTTAGAGCTACCATAACACTATGTAGGCCTAATGCTGCTGCATTTATGACCCCTAACCTTTCTCTTAGGTGCATGAAAGTGTCCTTAGGAAATAACTTAGTAAAAATATCAGCTAGATGCTGATCCAACTTACAAAAGCTAAGTTCTAGGGCATGATTTTTAACTAACTCATGAATAAAGTGATACCTAATTGCAATGTGTTTTCTCCTACCATGAAATATGAGGTTTTTTAATAATGCTATGGATGATACATTCCCATAATAGACTATAGAAGCTCCTTTTTTCTTCTCATACAAATAAAAAAATATCCTTCTCAATGACATAGCTTGATATGTTGTTTCATTGGCTACTATATACTATACTTCAACTGTAGAAAGTGACATTATCAGTTATGTCTTTGAAGCTCAATGTATGGCTCGTAACCTAAGATGAAATACATACCTAGAGGTTCTCTTTCGATCATCAAGACTTCTTACCCAATCATTATCCATGTAACCAATAATCTAAAACTTATCTATTGCCACATATAAAACACCATAATCTCTTTTTCCATTCACATACCTCAATATCCTCTTGACTGCTTGCCAATGTGTCTCCTTTGGTGTCTCCTTAAATATTGATATAAGGTTGACTGCATAAATGATATCTAGCTTTGTTGCAGTCAAATACATTAGACTTCCCACTAGGCTCTTATAGCGTGTGGGGTCTACATTGTTGCTGTAATCATCTTTGCACAACTTAAGGCTTATCTCAGCTGGAGTAAACATAGGCTTGTTGTCCAACATATTGAACCTCTTTAAGATATCATTTACATACATTGATTGGCATATGAATATGTCTTCATCCATTTTCTTGATTTCTATCCCAAGAAAGTACTTTAAGAAGCCCAAATCAGTCATTTCAAACTCATTTTTCATATCTATTTTGAATTCTTCAATGGACTAATTTGCATTACTAGTGAATATAAGATCATCCACATAAAATAAAATAATTAATGTACCTTCATTGTATGATTTGATGTTTAATGTGGGCTCACTTACACTCTTGGTAAAACCTTTCTCAATAAATATGAGTCTATACGGATATACCATGCTCTTGGGGCTTGCTTGAGCCCATACAATGCCTTTTTCAGCCTATACACTTTGTTCTCATGCTCGAGACTCTTATATCTAGGTGGATGTCCCACAAAAACCTCTTCTTATAGAAATCCATTCAAGAATGCTGACTTCACATCCATTTGATTGACCTTCCACTTGTGTTGGGCATCAATGGATATGATTATTCTTACGGTTTCTAGCCTTGCTATACGTGTAAATGTTTCATTATAGTCATATCCAGGCTTTACTTGTAACCCTTCACCACTAGCCTTGTCTTATACCTCTCTATCTTGCCTTCAGGAGTAGTTTTTGTCTTGTATACCCACTTAACTCCTATGACCTTTTTTTCTTTTGGTAGGTCAACTAACTCCCATGTGTCATTTCTCTCTATGGTGTGCATCTCTTCATCCATAGCCTAACATCACTTGCTATCCTTGAATGCTTATTCAAAGTAGATAAGATTAGCTAATAGAAAGAGTGCATAATTCATAGTTTCATCTTCATTTTTCTCATACCTTGACTTGTCATAATTTTTTTTCAAGCTTCTTATCCTTACTTGATGTTGGCTTGAGTTGGAGGATAAGGATGTTGACTCATGAACAAATCCTTGACCTCCTTGATGGTTGCTACCACTAGATAAATCAAACCTGTAAGAAATAGTTATCTATGTTGGTGTATTGGTGGTTGTACCATTTTCTATTTTAGATTCAATATAGGGTCCACCAACCCTTGTTTCCACATGCTCTTCTCCTTGTCTCTCTTCCTAAGCTTCATGCTCAATGAATTGAACATCCCAGCTAATTATGAGATCTTTGGTGATAGGATTTTACAACCAGTATGCATTTGATTAGTCACTATACCCTGTGAAAATACACTTCTCACCTTTGTCAACCCACTTCATTCTTCTTTGCTTTGGCATGTGTACATATGCTACACAACCAAACACTCTAAGGTGTTCAACACTTGGCTTCGATTGCTTCATGATTATTAAGGGATCATATCCCTTACACTCTTAATTAGATAAATGTTCAACAAGTACACAACTATTGCTATAGCCTCAACCAAAAAATCATTAGGCAAATCTTTTACCTTTAGCATGCTCCTTGCCATCTCTTGGATGGTCCTATTCTTCCTCTCAGCCACACCATTTTGCTACGATGTATACCTAGCTATAAATTACTTCTTTATGCCATGATCCTTGCAAAAATTTATGAATTCATTAGAGATATAATCTCACCCTCTATCCATCCTCAAAATCTTGATGTAGTGGCCACTTTGCTTCTCCACCATGGCCTTGAAATGATTGAAGGTCTCAAATGCTTCCAATTTGTTCTTCAAGAAGTACACCCATATCTTCCAACTATAATCATCTTTGAATGTCATGAAATATACATTTTTGGATAGGGAGGGGGTCTTCATTAGAACACACAAGTCTGAATGGATCATCTCTAACAAAGCTCTAGCTCTCCATGCCTTACCCACGAGAAATGCACTCCTATGTTTCTTCCATAATATGCATCCTTCACACACCTTGTTTGGTTGTTCTATAAGAGGAAGCCCCTTCACCATGTTTTTTTTATGAATAAGATTCATCCCTATAAATCTCAAATGACCATACCTAAGATGCCAAAGAGTAGGTTCATCTATTATCATTATTTTGAATGCTGTTGTGAGCTCACTTTGCATTCTCAATGGAAACATCCGATTACTTGTCATCTTGAATGCTACTATCTTTTTATTGAAGCCACTCTTATCAAAGATGATGTAGTCACCATTCTCAAATCTGATCTTATACCCCTTTTGCATAAGATACCCAATGCTGTTAAGGTTGTGTTTCAACCTGAGTACATATAAGCATCATGAATTTTCCTTTTGTCACCTTGATTTGTGCGGATTGAAATGCTACCCTTACCCATGATAGGAACCTTATCATTGTTTCCCATCTTCACCTCTGATTTTATCATCTCATCTATGTGGTTTAACATCTCTTTGTTCTCACTCATGTGGTTGCTACAACCACTATCTAAATACCATGTTTCTTTGCCACTTTGCTTAGCAATGTTATATGTTATAAACAAGCTTCCTCCTTTCTCTTTCCTATTTGGTTCAGCCTCTTGTGTATGAGTGAAATTAGAATTCTATCTATTCATGTCATACTCCTTCTTTCTACACTCTTTAGCATAATGTCCATACCTTTTGCAATAATAACATTGAATGCTAGACTTATCATACCTTTGTGCAGATCCACCTCTATAAGTGTTGTTGCTCCTTCCTCTTCCTTTTCCATGTGGTTCTTGATGGATATGTCTTCCACCTTCTTGACTACTGCAAGTTCTTCTTCTTCCTCTATTATTTGATCCTCTCCCCCTTCCTTTCACATTGACATTAGTCTTGAATTCTTTTTCATGGGAGGAGGTGGTTGACCTATTCAACATTTATTCATGGGTTTGCAAAGAACCCATTAGCTCATCAACCATTATTTGCCTTAAATCCTTTGATTCTTCTATAGCAATTAGTAAAGGGTCAAATATAATTGGAAGGCTCCTCAACACCTTCTTAATGATCCTATAGTCTTCAAGAGTATCACCACATGTCTTCATTTGATTTACTATGTTCATAGTTCTTATGAAAAGGTCATTTATTGACTCATTTTTATTCATTTGTAGGGTCTCAAAGTATCTTCTTAAGAGCTATAACTTGACAAGTTTCACTTTATCACTCCCTTGATATACATTTTGAAAGATATCCCATGCTTGTTTGGAATGGACAATTGTTGCTATCTTAGGAAAGATTGGGTTAGCCAAAGCCGTTTGTATGTAGCTGATTGCTTTGGCATCTTTCCTCCTATTCTCCTTCAACACATTCTTTTATGCTTGGGTCAAAGCATTGAAGGCAACCATGTCTAAAGCTTCATTGTACCCAGCTTCAACCAACTTTCATAGCTCTTGAGAGTTGAATATTATCTTCATCTTGATGCTCCACACATCATAATTTTTCCATCAAACATGGGGGGATGCTGCTAAGACCCTGAACTTCTTGTTGCCATGTTTGAATGCACTTACAATCTAACTGCCCTTCACCAACAAATCTGATACTAGTTGTTGGAAAGAAATAAAAAAAAGGTACAACACTATTAGTTGTATGGGAAGAAAGTACCAAAAATATACAGGCCTAGGTGGGTAACAAATAATCACCAACAAATAGAAACAAGGGAGGAAAGAAAATGGATAAGTAAACACTAAAACTTGCATATATTCAAATCTAAAAAATTTCTTATACAATCACAACTACATATATATATATATATATATATATATATATATATATATATATATATATATATATATATATATATATATATATATATATATATAAACCTTTAATATTTCCTTGTTCTTGTCTAACTACTGTCAACATATAACTCTCCTTTGCCTCCTTGCTATGAGCTACACTATTTTCCCTTTGCTATGGGCTATTGTAGGCTGCTATGGGCTACTACTGTAGGTTGTTATGGGCTGCTACTGTAGGCTGTTATGCACTATTGTTTTAGGCTAATATGGGTTGTTTGTAGGCTGCTACGGGATGCTTTGTTTCTCTCCTTACTATTGCTCTATCTCTCTCTTTGCCACAAGTTCTTATAGGCTGCTATTGGTTGCTTCTCTCCTTGTTACTAGCTACTATAGGGTGCTATAGGCTACTACAGGTTGATGTTACTTGCATTTTTTTGCTCTGTATATTCCCTCTACAATGGGCTACTGTGTTGGAATGTTTTTTGTTGCTCACATTCCTCTTCTCTATAGCTGTGTTGAATGTTATCTTTTTCAATAACTCTTCCTTCTTTTCTTTTCTACCTTTATGATAAAACTCACCTAACTCATCCATTTACCACAAAACTCTAAATAGTAGATAGAATTTCAAATTTTAAAAAAATTGCATTTAATGATAGAAACTATCACGCTTGGTAGGTGGTTGTAAGAAGTCAAAATAATAATATTTCAACATGGAGAGTGCATCCTCCATATTAAAAATGCATCTTATTTTCCTCCTAAAAAGAGTTATTTATTAACTATTTGAGACTTTTTTTGATATGTAGAGAGTGCCATCAAAGCATCTAATTGTGATTGGGAGTGTAGTGGATGGAGCCAACTGAATCTTAAGCCAACATCTCTTTTTGGACTGCATTGGTGTAGAAGCTATCATTCCAATGGAAGATCATGATAGCAGTCATGTGAAAATAATGGTAGAAGAAGATTCATTGAGTGCAATCATCCTCTATGATTTTTTTTTTTGTTGATATCCCTTTGTACTTGTATAGGGTGACATGGTGACTATGGTACTGGAGGGATGGGTTATGAAATAAGTGGATTCGACCAATGGATAGTTACAATAGTAACTATCCATCAAGAATAAATAAACAATTATATTTCAAATCCCCAATTTTCCTATCCCCACATTTTGTTACCCACAGAAGAGGTGCATGTATATAAAGTAGCGACAATAGAAAAAGCTTATATGGTGATAGTGAGGAAAGGCAAAGAAAATAAAAATCTTGACGTACTGATCAACTATTTAAAGCACAGGGGCACACTATTATCATGTATATATGGAAAAAAAATATTAAATTAAATTTGTTGTAAACATTGATTAAAAGTTTTATTATTATTATTGTTTGATTGAAAGTGATGTATATAAAATTGAGCATTTATTTTTTTCAAAGTGAGAAAGTATTAAAACCTTAATTTTAATATTTATTAGAATATAATTTAAAAAAATAAAAAATAAAAAATGTAAATATATAAATTTAATTATTAAATTTATAAAAATAAATATATTTTTCAATTTTTGTTTTGTTTTGGGGGAACCTTCTAGATCTCATGGGAAGCAATGCCATCTGAGGGGTCAACTATGAGGAGTTAACTACTAATGGCAAGGGAGACTCAAACACGGGACCTCATGAGTAAAGTCCACCTTCCTTACCATTTGGTCACTATATATTAACTTAAAAATATAAGATGGTTTTATATTAATTTATTAAATAATATAAAATAATAATATCAATATTTATTATAGTAAAAATCAATTAATAAAATTGAAAAAATACAATGTTAAATTAAAGTATTTATTATTTAATTAAATAGTTTCATGTGATAAATGTTTCAAATTCTTAAAATAGATAATATTCAAAGTTAAAGGAAAGAAATTAAATATAAATATTTTAAAAACTTGTTTTATTAGAGTCTACATGTTTGTTTTGTGCTTGGTTGTTTTGTCTCACCTTATTCTGAAACCACCTTTGTTGGATTTACAATGTTGAGCTTATATTTATTTTGTTTTTACCTAGATCATTTGGGTGGATTTAGTTTCTTTAAATGGTCCTTGACTAATCTTATACAACCATTATTTGGGGCATTGGGAAGGATGCATTTTATTTGAAATTGGATAAATAGGTGAATTAATCTTAATTAAGATAAAATAGATTGGTGAACTCGAGTTAGTCATGAAATTTTATTGGTGAACCCTGAATCTTGTTTGAACATTATTCAACCCTAAGTTTTACTTAGGGTTGTAACCTTCTCGGTTTTCAAATTTTTTCTTAGGATTTAAATAAATTCTTGAATAATTGACATAAAAGATTTTATTTTGACCTTTGGATTTAAATCTAAAACTATAATAACTTGCTTTTAACCTCAGATATAATCAATAACACCAAAATCACTTTCTTTTGATCTGGTGATGCAAACATAGTCTAAGTTTCCAACTAAGGATAGTCATTTCATCTACGTAGCATAGAAGGAAAAAAACATAACAAGTTTTATTAACAAGTTCTAAGTATGAATTTCAAAAACATAACACTTCATTGAATATAATAGGAGAGAAAATATAAATGCAATATTGATTTCACTAGCCTTAGCTTCAATCAAAGGAAGAATCCTATTACAAGTGTCATTTTACCATTTAAGATAAGAATGGACTGACCCCTCAGCTCCCCCTTATGTCCTTTCACCTTCCATGGCATTACATAATGAAATGACATCAAGAAAAGATAAAAAACCTCATTTATGCATACACATGTAGACCAAAATAGGGTTTTCACTATGAAAATAAAAGTCAAATGAATGTTTTATGTATTTGGAGACCTTGATAGGATTTTGAAAGAACTTTATGTAAGTTGTGAACGTATTTGGTCTTGAGGATGCCAAAACATTTTAAAATATCCCATGCCCAAGTCAAGATTCAACTCTTTACATAACATTATTTGATAAACTTGACACATTCAAAGACCTTTTTGGGGTTTCTTTCTCATGAGAAATTGTCTTGAAAAAATTACATAAACCACTAACCTAATCAGCATACAAACCTCACAAGAACCAAACACCATGCTCATGACCCCATTGGGCTTTAGATCCCTCTTTCCACTATTTGAAATATGCTAAGATAGTCATAGGAAAATTTGAGTTTTATGCCACAGATAACACTACATGATTCCACAACCTAGTCAAGCTTAGAAACCTGCATTTAACTATGTTGGAACCAAGACTTATCCAGAGATAAAACTATGATTAACATCATCCAGAAACACAAAGAAAACCTGAAAACCCATATGGGTATTGAACCTCACAAAATTAAGAAAAGCATTCAAATGGATACTGTAATTCAAACCAAGAATAAGAACCTAATTAACACTAGTAAAGGTAACAAAGTAAACCAACAACCAAATTAGAAGTTGGACTCTAGTTAGTAAAGGCACAACCCACTTTTTTTTTCTAAGGACCAAATTGGAAGTCAAAGCTTGATTACCAAAGCATGTAAAGTAAAAAATTCCTAAGGACCTAATTAGTAATGAGAAACTTGATTAGCAAAGTTAAGAGCCTACAAGTCTTTGACAAACCAAATTGGACTTCTGAGGCTTGATTACAACTACTATGTGAAACATTTCAATCCAAGACCTAATCAGACTTGGAAGAGCCTGATTAACACTGCAACCTATCAAGACTAAAAATATGAAGTGTTGGATTTCATGAACACTAAGGAAACCAATCAAATTTTTGGGATGAGAATCAAAAATAAAAGTTTATGGAAACACAAACATGCCACTAGTACAATAACTGTCTGACACAAAAACCATGAAATCAACCTAAAATAACACATACTAAAAATAAATGACAAACTAAAATAATAAAAAATAAAACACTATAACTTTTTTCTACATAGGATAACCTATCTACCATGGATGTTCCTGCATCAAACACCCATGGTAAATGAAAAGGACCATAATTTCCCACTCATGAGCCTGTAGTGAGTTGCTCTATAGTTTTTACATGTTTGGAAACTTTGGATGCATTCATCCAAGTTGCATCTTCAGTTTCTTTATCCTTCTACTTGACTAGGTACTCTTAATACTCATTGCCTCGTGTCTTCTTCCCAACTCAAATATCTATAATGGCTTCCATTACTTCCTTAGATGTTTATGATAGCTACTCATTCTAATCCTCAAATAAGAAATCTATGTTATCACTTGTTTACCCTTCAAAATATAGGTATAAATTAGCCACATTGGAGATATGCATAATACCTACTCCATTTGGCAACTCAATCTCATATCCATTAGTGGAGAACTTCCTCAAAATCTTGTAAGATCCAATATTTTCCACTTGAGTTTTTTATATTCACCTTTTAAAAACCTCTCCTTGCATAAATGTGATAACACAATGTACCCAACTTCAAAATTCACTTCTCTCTTACGCATATCAACATGTTTCTTATATTTTACAACACTCTCTCTTCAAGTCTATTCTTAACTTCTTGATGCATCTCGTGCATATCCTAAGTGTAGTATTCACCTTCAACACTTCTTCTAATCATCTCAATTGTACTCCTAAATTCACATATACACCTCTAGGACTAGTCCCATACACTATCTAAAAAGAATTCATTCCTATACTTCAGTTAACTACATCATTGTAAGCAAATTCAGATTTTTCCAATTTTAAGTCCCACTATTTGGGCTTGTCACCAACTAGAAATATCAACAAATTACCAAAAATATGATTTACCACCTCCGATTGTCCATCCATATAAGGATGATAGGATGAGTTTAAATCTAATATGGTACACAACTTCTTCTAAAGCATCCTCTAGAAGTGTCCAACAAAATTTGTATTCCTATCCAATACAATACTCTGAGGCAATCCATGTAATCTGATAATTTCTTGAAAGAATAATTTTTTAATGTGTGTGGAATCACTAGTTTTAATGCATGGTAAATTTTTTTCCATCTTTGAATCTATCCACAACAAAAATGTGGATTCATGTTACCTTCCCATGTTCTCAACAAACCAATAATAAAGTCCATGCTCAATACATCCCATAGTCTATTTAGAATGGGCAATGGCTGATATAAACCATCATTCTAACTTCTATATTTTGCATGTTAACAAACTCCACATTACTGCATAAATTTATTCACATCTATACCCATTTGTGGCCAATAATATCTCTCATTAAACTATGCTAAAGTCTTATCATATCCAAAATGACCAGTAAGTCCTCCACTATGCCTCCATTTTAATAAGCTCTCTCTCATGGAACCTTTTTGTATGCACAAATTATATCCTTTGAAAAATAATCCATCTTGTATCATGTAATTTAACCATATAATCCTATCCACATCCATTGTCATCCTACACACTTCCCATGCATCTCAAAAATCCAAGCCTTCCTCATACAATTCCTTCATGGATTCAATTCCAATGATCTCTACTTTCAAATCATTCCGTACAAGGTATTGCCTACTCAAGGCATTTGCTACCTTATTAGAATTTCCATTCATGTGATTTAAAACAAAATAATAATTATGAATAAATTATACCCATTTCACATGGTATTGATTTATCTTACCTTGGTTATTTATGAACTGTAAAACATGATTGTCCATGTATAAAATGAACTCCTTTGGAAATAAGTAATGACATCACTTCTTGAGATCTTGCACCATTGCATAGAATTATTGATCATAGATCAAATACTTCATATTAGCATCATTCAACTTCTCACTGAAAGAGGCAATGTGATTACCCTCTTGACTTAATACCAATCCTATGGTTATTCTTCTTGCATGACAATCAACCTAAAAGACTTTACCAAAATATGGTAAGGTTGGCATTGGTTTTTTCATCACTTTTTTTTTTCAAAAATTGAAAGTTAATCTTTTCTGCAATAGTCCACTAAAACTTCTTTTCATCTCCATTCATAGTCTATGTGATGGGTACACATATACCGCTAAAGATTTTGATAAATATTTTGTAGAAACTTGCCAATCCCATGGAAATTCCTTGCCTCAAACATACTCTTTGGTGAATCCCGATCCATTATTTTCATCACCTTCTTGAGGTCCATATTCAACCCTTATATTGAGATTACAAATTCTAGGTATATCATTGTTTCTTGTATGAAGTTACATGCTTTTATATTTACTAACAATTACTCTTCCTTCAACTTTTTTAACACCAACTTTAAATTCTAAAAACACTTCTCCTTGGAATGACTAAAAATTAAAATGTCATCCAAATAAATGATTAAAAACTTACTTATAAAAGGTTTCAGCACTTCATTTATGAGTCTCATGAATGTACTTTATGAATTTTTCAATCCAAATGGCATGACCAGGCACTCATACAGCCTGCCATTTATCTTGAATGTCGTCTTCTATTTATCTACTTCTGATCTTAAAATAAATCTTAGTGAAGTACTTTGGTGCACTCAAATAGTCCATTAAATCATCTATTCTTGGCAATAGAAACATGTACTTAATGAAGATCTTGTTTATTGCACTTGAACCCATACAAATTATCCACTCTCCATATTTATTTGGTGCCAATACAACTAGAACTATGCATGAAATTAGACTCTCATGTATTAAACCATTCCTCAATAGATCATACACCTATTTCTTTATCTCTTCATTCTCCATTGGAGTCAACCTATAGGCCAATTTATTAAGCAAACTTTTTCCTGGCAAGAAATCCATATCATGACTAATGCACTTTACAGGTGTTAGTCCATCTAGAAATTAACTTGTCTATTAGAGTAGGTTATTTACCTTAGCTCTTGTTTCCTAGATACTTTATTTTTTTAATCATTTATTAGGGTTTTTCACCCACTTAAGTGTGGATATTAAATATTTAGGTATAGTAGGTTTCTATCCCTAGGATATCTTTTAGCTTGATCTTACAACTTGATTGATATTCCTTACCTATATATGCAAATCACTTTCATTGTACTTGAATGAAGATTTTGGAGATATTATATGAAATTGATACTCTTTGTTCTATATATCAATTTGTGGTATCTAACTTTTTCATTATGATGTTTTTGGCTATTAACACTTGAGATTTGTGGGTTAGAATGATTTGGTTATTTTTCCTTTCATGGTATTATATATTAGGTGTTGCATCCATCCACTTTCAAGATTGCCATATTTTGTATTGAGGATTCTCTTTGGTGATTTTTAAGGTGTGATCTAGTTGGAGGCAATCATGAAAAACTTATGCCAAGTTTTGTTGTGTATCTTTTTTTATTGTATGTAATTTAAAACCCTTTTTGTGATGTCAAACATTTTCCCTACAGGTGATAGTATATTCCTATGGGCTCTCTTTGAATTTATTATAAAGGATATTAGTTGTTATAGGTAGCAAAAGAGTGGGTTTTTTATGTCTTTCAACCTCACATAAAGTCTTCCAATGGCCATGTTTCTATCTATGTGATCTTTTTTTCATGCACAAATATGCCTATGTTTTCCTTTATGTGTACTCTCCATGCATAAATTGATGCATTATTTTAATTTCAATTCATATATTGGGCCCTTTTTCATGTCATTTTCATGCACAACAATGTACTATTTAGTAGCAAGTCAAATTTTAGATAGCATAGCGTAACGTCTAGCATCACTCACCCTCGCCCTTATCCCTTTGGTCACATGGGAGGTGATTAATTTATGATTCATAATAATAGGGGCTTAAATTTCATCCCTTCATTTTTTATCTCTCTAATAATTTAATTTTTTCAAAGCAATTGAGTTTTTTTGTGCAATTTTTAATTTTTTGACCCATTTATGATAGGCAAACTTGTAAAAACTATATCTTTTGATTGGTAACTTGAAATCAAGTGTTTTTTTCATGCTTGATCTATTGGTATCATTTATTTTGTAAAATAGACTAAAATATAAAGTGCCAAATTTAGGGGGGAGGAGGGGGGCTAAATACAAACTATTTTAGGGGTTATCTTGGTGCTAATTTGTGCACACTTTTTACATTCTCTTTATCTGTGGTGATTTTTGGCATGGCTTATTCTTCTACATTATATCAGTGTGATCCATTAACAACACATAATTTCCATACATAGATACCAAGAAATAAAATAATTATTGAAATAAAACCATTGTTCACTAGAGAATATGAGAAATTCTAACACCGATGTATATTTTATGAGTGTATGGGTTTGATATAAACTTATGTAAGTGAGAGTATTTTATTTCATTGATAAGGATGTGACCCTAATTTCAAAATATGGTAAAAATCAAAGAGTTTATTTAGTGAAGTGGATCACTTGTGAGCCATGCATCTTGAAGTAGAGATCACTTCTCTTAATCCTAAATAGTTTCCATCCATTGTAGACTATCTTACTAAGTTTAAGCACTTGTTGACATAATTTAAGGGAGTGGAAGAGATAAGATAGATGAAGAGTTTGTTTACTTAATTATACCCAAGTTGAAAGGTCCATCCAAATTTAACATGATCATTGCATACCACCCCTAAATAGATGGGCAAATAGAGATGGTGAATAAATGCTTAGAAGGGTATCTAAAAATGTATGTAGGGGATAAAAAAAGCAAGTAGGTACAATGATTATGTTTGTATGAGTATTTTTATAGCATCACATACCACAAAACTACAAAAATGTCACCTTTTAAGGCATTGTATGGTTATGAGGCACCATCACCATTAGATTCACTAGTCTAGAGTGGAAATGTCCTAATAGCAGAAGAAGTTATGGACTAAATTTAAAACATTCTAAAACTATTGAGAGATATGTTGAAAGTGAGTGTGAGTATAATGAAAAAAATCAAATCAACATAGGACTGAGAGTATTTTTGAGGTCATGGATATGGTTATTATATGATTGTAATCATATAAACACAAGGCATTGAAGGACGTAGTCAAGCAGATGTTATAACCAAAGTATTATGGGCCATGCATGATGCATGTAAATATGGGGGAATTTTCATATACATTGGATATATATAACAAGGGGAAGTTAAATTATGTGTTTCATGTGTCATGTCTAAAGAATAAATTAAGGATGCATGTGGTGCCTCAGAATGAAATACCAATGACTAACGAAGAAAGAAAACTTGTGCTAGAGATAAAGTGCATAATTAGGGAATATTTTAGGAAGCTTTAAAATAGGTTAGTGCACATGTTTAATGGATTTACATTGAGGATTTATATACAATGGAAAATGCAGCTGACCTATAAATCAATCCTAATTCATAAAAGATAAATTATACTTACACTTTCACTTGTTGGTACATTTAGACAATTAGTGTCATGACCAAGATAGATCCACTAGACCAAACCATTCCAAAACTTGTAATCCAGTAACACTATGTAATAACCCTAGCTAGGTCCTTATGTTTTCTATATTTTCAAATTTTATGCAAAGTAAATTAAAATCTAACCTAGTTCTCACCAAATCATGTGTCACAAATTGGGTGTAATAAACATGAAAGATAAAATGCATAGAATAATTATAGCTAAGTTATGTATAGATATATCCCTAATGTATGGAGAGAGAAATAGATTCAAAAGACATCACTTATGCTACTTATATCTGCTAAAATAAAGGAGCAAAGTTAGAGATACTTACCTTGAAGATGAACCTATCGAGACTCAATCTCTCTCTTGTCCAAAGGTGCTTCACAAGAGTTTGTTATGTATTATTGATGAAGCTAAGGATAAAAAATGGACTATAGTCTAGCCAAGGACCTCTTAATGAATCTCAAGCTTTCCCAAAACAAAGGTTCTCTCCAAGTGTAAACCATAAGAAAATAAATACTCAAGTATAATGGTGGAAGATCAAATTGTAAAAAATCACAAATGAAAGATTAAATCTTGTCTCTCTCTTTAAGAAATGGTGGAAATATATGTGTATATATAGTTGAATCTAACCTTCAATTTTTTTGAAATTTTAGTCGATAGAGTCAGCCTAATCAACCTTATATTATTGATTATAAAATCAAGTTAGGTCCTAGACTAGGTTAGCCAAGGTCGACAAAGTCTTATAATCTACAAATATAATTTATGTACAGGGTTGGCCTAGGCTAAATTTGTTTGATAAATGTCAAAAATGTGTTTTGGCTTAGATAGGGGCTAAATAAAGTGGAAAATTGCTTGGAGTGTGTAAGGGAGGAAGAAAATATTAGGGAAGTGTATAGGAGAAGGTTATATAGATTGAAAGTGGTGGTATAGGGGACAAATTTTGTGAAGCACCAATGTTCTACCCACCTCTTTCCTGGTGCATCCTTTAAGGCATACACTTAAAGATATTGAGACTTGAAGGGTGCTTGTAAGAGAGAAAACATCAATAATTGATAAAGTTTGAATATATATATATATATATATATATATATATATGCCTCACTTGAATCTCATCATGTATCACTCAGGTGTAACATGGCTTCGAGAAAAGAACATAATAACACATAATGTTGAATCTAAATAAATTATAATATCTTAAAGAATAAAATAACTGAAAGTAAATGACTAAAATGAAATTACTTAAAATAAAAGTAATGTATGTGTACCTTGACTTATCTTTATCGCTAGATGGTTGTATGATGGTTTATAGTTTTGATCATGGAGGGTGCAGAGACTAATTTGGATAAACCCAAAGATACAAAACTAAAGATAAAAAATAAACAAATACAAGAAATCCAAAATAACTGAAACATGTAGGCATGATGTAATTGGAAAATTTATAAACTAGAGTGATAAATGCTAAGTTAGGACCAAATGACCAATTCAAAATTAGATTAAATCGTGCAACCAAAAATCCAAGACCAATTAATGACTAAAAGACTCAAACAAGTAAACCTTAAGTAAGAAATGTAAAAAAACAAAGCCAAACTAAGAATACAAGTAAAAATGATAATCAAACAACAATTGAAAGTAGTAACAATCCTTACTTAAAAAAAGATGGGTAAAAATGGTAAAGCAACACTGGTGAGTGATGAATAACAATCCTGACTCGATCATCAATAGAAAAAGCAAATAAAAGGGAAAACAACATTGGTGAGCGAGAAGTAACAATCCAACCTCACTCAATAATGGAAAAAGTAATGAAAGTATAAATGGACGTAGTTGTCTGAAAAAAAAGTATAATATAAATATAGAAATAGATGAAGTTGTCTAAAAAAAGGATAGGGACAATGATTTTTTTCCAAATAAACCAAATCAATTATATAAATGGAAAGAATGGTATAAATAAGGTAATCCATAGTTACTCAAGCATGTTGTTTTGTTCTAAGGATAGATAAAACTGAAACAAAGTAGTGCTAGCATGTTTTTATGATATGAAGAAGATGGAATATAGAAGTGGGGAAATAGATTTAGAATCAAACTTTCTTTGAAAGGGAGGAAATGAAATGGGTGGTGGGGGAAGTGGAAGAAAAATCAAGGTAGAGAAACTCTTTATTGAAGTCAAGACACTAAGATTAGGTTTGTCAAAATAAGAGGAATTTTGACATTAAAAAATATGAAGAATTTTACCTAACCAAAAAAATCTTGGATCATCAAATGAAGTATGAATATCATCCTATGAAGTCTATATGCATGAAAATTAAAATGGATCTACCTTCCTACAATGTTTTTCCCATTTCTCAGGACCCGTTATAGAGCCATTGGTCTATTGTGAAGATTGGGTGCTTGCATGAGAAAGTAGGTAGAACTTAGATTATATTTTCTTGAACTCTCTTATCATAATATACTGGCCTACTACACCCCAATGGACCTCAACTCTATCAAGAGGCTAAATGTGGAGTTTAAGCTTCGATTGGAGATAGGAGGTGTGATATAAATCACATCTTTTAGTGTGATGTTAAATTTTGAATTTTTATTTTTCCTATTGATCATTTCCTTTTGTTTTAAATGATTTAGATTTTGAATTTTATTCCTCCTCAATATAAATGCATAGAACCAAACATGGGTGCTAAAAATGACTATCATTTGAAATCTTTGGACTTGGTTCTTACGAAAGAGAAATTACAGAGCATGGTGTTTAAAAGTCTTGTTTATTCATGTGAAATAAAAGTGTTGTCTTGACTTGGACCTTGTTTTACCTAAAGTGGAATGAAAGGAAATTAGATTAAGAGGAATGAATATGGAAAATTTTGAATTAAAAAAATTGTGATAAAATTGAAAAAGGAAACAATGACAGGCAAGTATGATTCCTTATCATAAGAATGTATGTAAGTGTAGGGAAACATGAAAACATAGTTTGTTGACAAGTTTTATATAGAAAAGAAACAAAAACTTAAGTTGAGAATATGGGATTACAAACTTGTGACAATTTATTAACATTCTAGAAAAATAAATTTTGGTTGAACAAAGGTGTTTTTTGAAATAAAATGGTAATTTTATAAGGAGAGCTTGGTCCTATCCATGATATTACAATAAAACTCATAAAAGAGAAACCCAAGTGGGTGAAAACAAGGAAAAAAAAATATTTATGAGGGGGTCTTAGTCCTATCCATGGTATTATACTGAGACTCACCAAAAAAAACCTAACAGAGTGAACAAACTATGTAAAACAAAATGGTAAAAATGGTATTTGTGAGGAAGACCTAGTCTTATCCATGGTCTTACACTGCAACTCAAAAAAGAGAAACACAAGAGGGTGTAAAAAGCATTGAAAAATAAAAAAAATAAATTGACAAATCAATTTATGAAAGTGAAAGGAATTCATGAGTAAAATCGGGTCCTATCCATGGTATTATAATGGAACTCATAAAATTAAAAACCATAGGACCAAGGGAATGAACTAAGATTTGTTTAAAAAAATATTATTATAGAGGGTGAAATCCATATAGAAATCCTGTAAAAAGTGTTAGTATGATAACATATAGAAAGATGATAAGAAGGGAAATATCTAAGAAAAAAAATTCTTCAAGAATTGTGCATTAGTGGGCTCTTTTAAAATATGGCCTTCATTAGTTTGAAGGTGATAGGTGTTAGGACCAAGAAGATATAGAGCATGAAGGTGAGATTCACTAAAAAAGGCCTCAACATTTTTGTGCATATTTGCCTTCTTTATCACATGCATAGTTTAATTCAAGGACTAGATCACCAACATTGAAAGTGAGAACTTTAACATTTTTATTATGTTGTTTGGTTATATGAGCCTTGTATTGGTGATTATGTTAAAAATGACTAGATGGTATTCATCAAGAAGATATAGAGCATGAAGGTGAGATTCACATAGTTCTTCATCAAGAATAATACCATGAAGAGATATACATAAGGAGGGAAGCTCAAATTCTAATAATAGCATGATCACCTCAGAGATTTGGGAAGAGCGAGGAAATGAGTGGTCCTCATCGCCTATGGTGCTCCTAGGTGCTTAAAATATTTAGTATGATTCCTTATTTATTTGGTGATATTAAAAACTATTATTATTTTCAAGACATTTATATGTACTACATCCATTTATAATTTTCTTACAACATCATTAGTTTGACCAAAATATTTGAATGCAAGAATTAAAGGGATTCCAAACAACTCTTGCCCAAACTAATGTCAGGTGTTTCCAGTGGATTCTAGATGAGACCATGGGCGATTATATTACATACTTTATAGGAAATTTAAAATATTAGAGTGAGATGTCAGCATCTTTACTTTGGATCTATCTTAGCTACACTATGTGGTAGCTAAGGGGCATGATCAGATGACAAACCTTCCTTCATGGATTCCTCTTAAAAATTTGTAGTATTTAGAAATTGGTGGTGGACATTTCAAGAGGTTGTGGAAGAGTAATGAATAGGGATTTTACTCTTTGTTGAATTAAATTTTAGATATTACTTAATAGTAGGTTATTGTTTATCAGAGTTTAAAATAGCTTTCTTGTGAATTTCAGGTGCCCTCCTCATTGAAAGTGCTGCATATTACTGATAGCATTTTGGAAAATTTCCCAAGTTTTTCAAGAATGTGAAGTCATTTGAAAAAATTAGGTTTCAGTTTAAATTTATACTTTTGGTTATAGGGCATTACAAATTAAGTTTTGAATATGCCTCTAATTATAGAAAAGAGTTCCCTTCTTCTATGCTCTCTTCTTTCAAATTAAGTGGAATATGGGCTTTGAATAATAGGGGATAGTTCCCTACTATAACCAAGATCTTAACTAGCGTATATCATTATCTGAACCTCTCCACCTTGTTTATATGGAAAACTTGACTGTGCTGGATTTAAATATGGTAAAAACATTGAGTAGTATTCGCTTGGTTGATTGTGAAAACTTGCAATGTATGTCACGAATATGTCATCTTACAAATCTTGTAGAGTTGAAGATTGTTGGATGTCCACAGCTTGAGGGGTTGTCATGTCTTTTCCATCTGAGCTTCCTAAATAGTGTTTCAATTGGTAGATGTTTGAAGCTGAATGGTCTTCTATTGGATGGTTGTAATAATTTGAGAATAGTAAAAGTATTTCATGTTCCAAATCTTGAAGTATTCAACATTCAACATTGTCCTCAGCTGGAGGAATTGACAGTCTATATTTTGAAGGTCAACATTCCCTCAAGAGGATTACAATTGATGGATGTGGGAAGCTCAATAAGCTTAACTTGTATCATTTTTTTAATTTAAAAACCCTATCAAGGAGTGTTATGTGAAGTCTTGTGAATGTCAAGGTCAAGCTTACCATTGATGGATGCAGTAATATGGAATTCCATTCACATGTTTTAGGTATTGAATAGTCGTTCCCTGTCTCATCTTGTGCTTAGTTTTCTTCTTTTTGATTAAAAGTATGTTAGATTATTTTTTATACTATATTAAGTAATAGTTAGGGAGAATTTTACTCCTAGTCAAAAGATTTTTCTTATTACTATTTGAGACATTTTATTTTTTGGGTTTCTTTTGTGATATGAAGAGAGTGCCATCAAATATTCTAATTTTGATTGGGAGAGTAGTGGATGGAGCAAAGTCAATTTTAAGCCAATATCAATTTTTGGACTACATTGGCATGGAAGCTCACATAATTCATATTCTTTATTGGCATGGGCATCTATAGATTTAGTGGAAATTAGGAGGAGGTTCATTGAGTGCAATCATAATCATAATTCATATTCTGTTGATAGACATTAAACCGTGTGTGACATGGAGTGCTTGTCATGGCTCTCACGGCATGTGGTATGATGTAAGCAGTTTGAACTGGATATTGGACAATGGATAATTACCATACTAATTACTGATCAAGAAGTAATGTTTCTATTACACAGCCCATTTGGAATGGGAGAAATAAAAACTTCTATTGGAGATCATTCTTGCTATTCAGAGATTATGTTGCACAGAGTAGAGTCTAATCATTGATATAATTGTCAAATTATCAATGCATAGGAAAATGGAAACCATCATCCCAAGTATTAAGTTTTGACATAAGAATATTAACCTCTTTCCATCACTAGTGACCTTGAAAGTCACCTTTGCATATAATGTTATAAGCTCTTGTTATTGTATTTTTCACAATGTTTAATGATTGTGTTTATTTGTAATAAGAAAACAAATGACTATAAACTTAGTAAATCTTTTTTTTCATAAATTTCATAGTTTATTTCAATTTGTTTTGATTTCAATGATCTATTTCATACTATTATAAAACCTAAAAGAGATAAAAAATAAATTTAGTTATCAAGACTAATTATCATAATTGTTAGATGACAATTAATTATAAAAGGAAAACATTACAAATTATATATAATAAAAAAATTGATATTCTATCCAAAATTTCACTTGACATATGTTACAATGTATTTTTAAATATATTTTAATTAAAAAAATTCTAACCATAGTCATACATCTATCAAAATTAACTCATAAATTATGTACATGTCTCATGTCTCAAAATTTAAACTAAAAATACACCTCATAACCAACTACCCCAAACACATTAATTGTAAAGCTCACCTTACTAAATAATGAAATAGGACCATCAGAGCATGAACACCATCTCAATTTAAAACCTCTAACTAAGAATAATACTAAAGAATAAAAGCACAAATGAAAATCAAATAAATTGAGATCTATGCACAATGATCTTATCATTCAAAAATATTTACCCCAAATTTATGTAAAAACATGTACAATATAATATTGCTACATATTAAAACACTATAAAAGATTATAATAAATATGTATATTATATTTAATGTTTTGTAATGGGATATACAAGTAAAAATAGTTTGAAAAAAAGGTTCAAAAAATGAAAACAAATTAAAAATGTCTTGTTATTGCTTTTTATTTGCGACCATTCATTTGTTTCTCTCATGCTGAAATTTTATAGGTGTTGCCCACCGGGAAGGAAAAAAGCTCAATGGACACTAACATAAAAAATAGTTTTTATGTATACATAAAAAATTGTGACATGATTAATATCGTCGAGTGAGAGCTTTTGGATAAAATTATGTGAAAGCCTTTGGATTAACGTTTCAGGGAACACTGTGATTCTATTCTCAACTTGATGGTGGTTCATGGAGTGTGACCCAAAATATTGATCCAAAAGCTTTCACACAATGTTATATAAAAGATTCCACTCCACAATCTAATGGAATTTTAAAATACTATTTACTCATAATCATTAATATCAACTAATATAAAACAATACTCTAGCAAAGTGACTAAATTTGATAGTCCACCTTATCTATCATGAATTTTTTTTGATGATAATTATTTACTCAAGATTAGCCTTCAAATATTAGTATAATCATAATATTAATATAAAAAATAAATATCATAGATTATAAATATTTATTATAATATATTTGTAGTTTTTTAATAATCTACTTAAAATTTCACCTTGCATCTAATACGTTCTCCTAAAAAATGATCATATTTTATGGCTAAAAAATGCAAATATGGCCATATGAACATCAAATTTAGTTTTGAAATAATATATTTCCACTCATATATACGGTGAAGAAAACCATCAACTAACATTTGGTCTATGTGAAAAACTTTAAGAGGGGAGGGTAATGGTAAAGAGACTTCCTTAGAAAGGAGGGGAAAAAAGTTTTGATTATGTGTTTCTATGTTCATGTAGTGGAATTGTTTATAAAATACCCTCTTGTTATTGAATTTTTGAGCCTAATTTAAATCATAATGCTTTTAAATTATGTTATTTGTTGGGACTAGGTCAATATTAGGCTTAAATTGGCAAACTAAGGGTATCTCTTTGAACCTGATTTAATTTATAATTCTTGTATATTATAATATTTGTTGGTAGTAATTCAATATTAGGCCCAAACTAATAAGAGAAAGGCTTAATGAGTTTTGAGTTACATTCACCCAATCAATTGTTGTGTTTTTATTATTTGGTGCAAATAGGTTTTTGTTAGATCAAAATCATCAAAATAAGGCCCTAGTAAATTGTGAGTGAAGAAATGAAGGTCGATATAGGGCTAAAAATTAACCAAATAACCTTTTTTTCACTAATTCAGTGTGAATAAGTTTTTATTATAATATTTATCATGAATAGGGTTTTTTTTTTATGAGAGACCATGGAAAATGTCTTTCCAATTACTGCCATCTTTGTAAGAAAAATACAAAGGTTTCATCATTTTGTTATTTAGGATTATGTAGATCTATCATGGCTAAATCCTTTTCAACATTATATGAAAAATTACGAACAATTTTTTTGGATAGGTCTTTAAAGGTAGAGATTGATCGTTTGGGTAAATGAGAGAACCACTTGAGACCTTGACCCACTAGAATATGTGGAAAGAGTTTTAACACGTTATCATTACTATAGGCAATATCAACACATGCCATATATAAATCTTTAATATGTTCTGTAGGATCACCCTTACCTTTATACTTATTGAAATCTTTGGTTTATCTTGGACTAACAATCTACAAGGAAACTATTAAAAGTCTTTGTATGGCTAAAAGATCAAGGAAATTTGCAAAAGTTAGCTGAAAAAGTGACAAAAGATGAAAAGAGACAAAAAAATTAACGTTATAGAACAATTTGGCTGATACACAGTAAGATCAAACAATGAATTCATTAGTAGTTAAAAAACCCAAAAAATAAAGTAAAAATGAAAAATAAAAGCTTACAGAATCATTTTGCTACTACTTGTGATGATTTCACTAATGTTATGCATGATTTAACCATTCTACCAGAAGATAAAAATTAGAGAAAAATAAAAAAGAAATAGAAATTACCAAAATAAAATATTGATAAAAGATAAAAAATATAGAGAGACCTTAAAAAAGTTATGAAAATGTAGAAAAGACCCAAAAATTACTTAGATTTTTTTTTGCTACCTCCTTGAATGAATTTGATGAAATTAGCTCCAATTTTGCTACTCTATAGAAAAATGGTTAAACCAAAAATTAAAAGTACAAAACACAAGAAAACAGAAACTAAAGACTGTTAGAAAATAGAAAACTACAAGAAGACACAAAAAATAAACAAAAGAATGATTTCACTATTTATTACAATGATTTCATTGAAGTTTTCTATGAATTTATTATTACACAAGCATATGCACAATAATCTCAAAAACACAGATGCTAGACCTGCAAATACAAAAAACATAATTTCAAAACTAAGATTAACTGCATGTGCACAAATAAATTAATTAAAAACAACCAAACTATGCTCTCAAATGCATGTATGATGTCTATGATTTTTAAGATGAGGGAAAGTCCCACCAAGCATGCCAAAATGTAGGTGTTATATTTAGAGTGCAAGATATCTAAGAAATCAAATAATGAAATCTAATCTAAACTCAAACTTAGAATTCAAGATAGAGTAGCAAATGAAGGAAAGTAATAAACAAAACAATAATTACAACTATGAAGTATTTGTTACCTTCTCCATTGTGTTCAAATAAATATTTTCTCTTGAATTTTAAATGCTAGTTATCAACTCTTTTCCAAATTAAAAGAAATTAGGAAACATTTTGGAGTGTAACATGACTTTGATGGCTTTGAATTACTTTGATTCGCTTTGGTCCTTAATAGCAATTTGATAGTAATTTTTTAGCTTGAATGTGGATGATTTAAATTTACGGATTACACTCTAATTTATAGGCTTACATGATATGAGATGGATTATTGAGGATTATTTTTATTTGTAAAATTATTTATATATTTGAAAATTGGATTTGAGTCCTCATCCATGAGGATGATGTCCTCTTTCATGCATTGAGAAAAAGGGGACATGGTTGTGTGACTCATCAACAATGAGTCAAGTCAGTTGGTTGAGTCATTTAGGAGGTTTAAATGTTCCAAGGTGACTCACAATGAGGTTTAAAAAGTTAAGGGATTGGTTGGTTGAGTCAATACATAGTTGAGACAAATGTGGAAGATGTTTAGATGAGGTGTAAAATCTAGATTTTTAATTAGTATTTGAGTAAAATGATATGCATGATTATAGTTAAATAATTCAAAATTAATCAATTATTTCAAAGCAAAGGAAAACATTGTTAATTTGAATTTGAATCAGGGATGGTGACAAGTTAGTGTGTCAAAGTGAATTTTGACACTCAATGGATAAATTTAGGTGTCTACACAAACCAACTTACCAATTAGGTACAAATAGAATAATGAATGTTGATATGAGGTTGTGTACCCTTAACGAATCCTTGTTTGTTTGTATTTTGACTGTAGTATGCCATTATAAGGATCCAATTTGGTGTGATTATAGAAATCAAGTTATATTTTGGTCTACACAAACCTAATCAACACATTTTTGTCATTATTTAGTGCATATAGGTTGTAATTAGATAAAAATTATCAAAACAAGGTCCTAATTAGTGAAATTAGAGCAATGATTGTTGATTACATGATGCACATATACAACTAACCATGATATATCATTATTTGATGCAAGTTTGTCTTTACTAAAAAAATTTGACAAATCAAGGTGTGGAATTCTACAATGGAATTCCACCATGACCTTGTGATCCTCAAGCAACCTCACAAAAACACATGGTGTAAATGTAGGAGCATAATAAAAAATATATATAAATATACAAATATTCCTTAATTATCAATTAACCAGCCTTAAATCAATAATGGACTACCCTTTAATTATAATATTAACAAGATAGATGTGGAATTGGGAGTGATAGATAATTGAAATCTCAAAATATAAAATATTCTTTCAGACAAGATTATCACAACTAAGGATGAAGATAGGCATGTGCACAAACATTATCTTGAGACTCTAACTAACTTCATGTGACATCTAGTTGAATAATTATAATTTGATGATAGAGATATTTATACAAATGAAAATTGGTTTTTGTATTACTAAGAAATAAACATATTTAAATAATGTGTAAACTTTTTTTAAAAACCTAAACCTAAGTGGACTGACAAAAGATATCTATTTATAAGAGCCAATATTTGCCTTGATATTTACTTAGAGAATAAATGAGAAATATTCTGAAAATGAGTCCCAAAAATAAAGGTATGGTCAAGAATCCATATGTACAATATGATCAAGTCTTAAAAAAAATTATTGATGTTGGGGATACTAGTGTAAGTGTTAGATTTAGAGTGAAAGCTAGCTAGGAAATCAAACAATGAAATCTAATCTAAACTAAAACGTAAACTTCAAAATAGAGTAGCAAATGAAAGAAAACAAAACACACACATTTAAAATAAAAAAGTGCAAAAATCCTCCTCCATTGTGATTGAAAATGAACTGATCTTTAAAATGTGGTTGCTCAAGTCTTCTTCAAACAAAGGGAATTAGGTAGGGTTTGGTTGAAAAATGATTTGGATAACTTGGATTTGCAATAAAATTTTGATAACATTTTTATAGAATAAGCTTGGATGATTGATAGTGATTGATTGCATATCTATTTATAGGTTTGGAGGAGGTTAATGAGATGGTTGAGTATTATTTTAATATTTAGAATTATCCAAATAATCAATGGTGAGGAATTAGTCCTCATCATGAGAATGATGACCAATTCCATGGATTGAGAAGAAAGGGGAGTTGGTTAAGGGACTCACCAAGAATGGGTCATTTTAGTTGGTTTAGTCATCAAGGAATTTGAAAATTTCCAAGTTAAATCACAAGGTGGTTCAATAAGTTGAGAAAATCCATTAGATGAGTCAACACATGGTTGAGAAAACTATGGAGGATGTCTGGGTGAGGTGTAAAATTTGGATTTTTAATTAATATTTAAGTAAAATGATGTGCATGATTATAATTAATTAATTCATAATTAATCAATTATTTGAAAGTGGAGGGAAATGGTATTAATTGGAATTTAAATTGGGGAAGGTGGTGGGTTAGTATGTCAAAGTGGATTTTGACTCTAAATGTAAAATTTAGGTGTCTACATTTTCTCATCTTTGAAATTGTGTTGTGAAACAATGTCATTTTGCAGAATAGTAGAAAAAATAGAAAGTTGATGATTATGGAGAAAAATTAAGTTTCCCCAAGTAACTTTAATGAATGTGATGGTGCCCCCTTGAATGTTCATGTGGGAAAATGGATGAATGCTTGAAATGATTGGAGGGAAGATTATGAATTGGTTATAATTAATACCATCAATAAATAGAAGTACTAGAATTGATAAATAACTTTCAAAATTTAAAACATGTGTAAAATGATTTTCCCATAGCCATTAAAAACTAGAGAATAGTTTGGAAAAATAATATTTCTTATTAATATACTACATACTTGGATGGTACTTAGGATTTAGGGGTCACATGAGTGGATGTGGTAATGATATTTTAGTTGTATTTTTGAGATATTGGATTAAATCATGTAATTAAAAAACCCAAAACATAAAAATACCTAAGTAAGATCTAGAGAAATTAGAATCAAATGAAAATAGATGAATACATAATTCAAACCAACATTATAATCTTAAAGCTAATTGCTCCACACCAAGATCAAATGGATGAAAGATAAGAGGATTGGATTGAGATTACCTTAGACTCATGTGTGTAACATTGGCATAATCAAAGGTGTTGATGATGGATTCGAGGATTAGATTAGTATGGACTTAGTGTATTTATTCTTTATTTTTATTTTAACATGGAGGCTTCATGAGATTCATAGATGGATTGTCCATGGAGGAGTGGCTTACTTATATAGGAAATGGAGGGAAGAATCAATGGATATAATTCAATCTTGGGCCATTGGGATCAATGATTGGGGATTTTTCAAGAAATTTTTAATTCTTTGGAAACCTCTAATGTAGAGGGTTGTAGATGGGGAAGGCTAAGTTAGAGAGGACTCTAGAATTGGAGGATTATATAATCCTCTTAAATATTAATTAGGTTTGGGTAGAGGATTACATAGGGATTAGATAGGGGTTTAGGAGAGCTTAGGAATAGGCTTAGTAGGTCGGTATATGGGTAGGTGAATAAAAGGTATTTTTAAATTGGAAAGTGGGTTAATAGGCATGTTAGTAGGTAAGTAGGATTAGTTAATGGCCTAATAAGGGTGATTAATTAATTATGATGGTGGAATAAGGTTTATGGGATGTGGAGGATTTTCTATAGGGATTGAGATATAAATTAATTGGCTAGGGAATATAGTTATAAGTTAAATTAGTGGGATTAGTGGGACTATTAGGGAAAGTGGATTTAGGTGCATAAATTTTTCCCCTCTTTGAAAGAACATTATGGGTGGAAAAAGTAGGAGTAATGGTATTTCAAAGAAAAACCATGTCATAGATAAATGTTAGTAAATGATGTTAGGGGATATGATGCCATGTCAAGGAGACATGTGTAGAAGAATGAGATGGATGGCCACTCAAAAGAAGATATGAGGGCTAGGATGCAATAGTATAGATGAGGGGATAGGATGAGAGGTATGAGATAGATGATGAAAGAGATGAATTCAAATTGAACAGTGAGATACAAATAGATTATGCCCCTATAAAATACATGCACATGGAGTAGATATGATTATGTTATAGTTGTCAAAACATCCCAAGGGGGAATTAATTGTAACATGATGATGATAAGACAAAGGGTCATAATACTACAACATATCCCAAGTAAGGATGCATGTAAGGGAGAGCTACAACCCAATATAAGACTTGATTGGATAAGATGAATGATAAGTATAGCTCAATGTTGAAGTCAAAATAGATGAGATGGAAGAAATGATGTGATCAAGTGACTAAAATACTTCATAGCATAAAATAAATGAGCCATAATATGATGAAAAAGTTATGGTTCATATCATTCCCCAATCGAGGAAGGAGATTGTAAACTTTAAATGAATGATTCATGGGAGAAATGATGGATGTTGTGATGTGTCAAGCCCAATCAATATGTACAGGAGATTGACAAAAAAGATTAAGGAGATGATTATGAGGATGGTGTTTGATCATTTGATGAATGATTATAGCTCAAATATTTGAATAATACAAGACTTGTGAGGATAATAAAGGACAAGATAATGTGATGATGGATGATGAGGAAAGAGATGAGAGTGGTTGAGCCATCTTTGGGCCCTAAAAGGTGGCCAAGTGATGCCTACATAGTCTAAAAAGATCTTGGGTTGATGTAGTTCTTACTAGAAGAAGATGATTATTAATGATTAGAGGATGATGTTAGTGACTATAGGATATGATGCAAATGATAAGATGAGGATTATCAGGATAAAATATTGGATGGGCCATGAGGATTAGATTAGTGATGGTAATAATGATGATTAGATAAATGATGAGGGTATAGGTGATCAAGCCATCACAATTGTCATAAGGCTCATCATTGTCTAAGCAATCCAAGAAATATGCACTTGATAGTATGCCCCATGATATGAGTATGACCAAAAGGGCATTATGATAAAGTGTATTGTCAAGTAACAAAATTTGCATCATTAAGGGCACCTATAATCATCATTGTATATTTAGTGGCCTCATATCATCCTCATTCATTACCCAATAGACAAAAATAAACATGATGAAACATAAACTCAAAAGACAAAGACAATCAAATATTTACATAATAAAAGGCATGTAAATAAGCAAAATAAAACAGATAAGTAATACACACAAGTATCTACATACAACATCACCATGTCTTGTTTAATGATGGGATGAGTGATTGGGTGATGGGATGTACTAGGATGATCATGATGTGATTGTGGACATAGGGTAGACTTGAACTTGGAATATATTTGGATTTGTGTAGGATGATCATGATTAGGATTAGGTATCAGGTAAGGATATGGATATGGATATGGATTTTGAACTAGACGAGGGACTTGGATGAGGATTTGGATATGTAGACTTAGATTTAGATTAGGATAAGGATTTGGAGGTTTAGATGAGATACATAAGACTGATCAGGTGAAAGTGAGACTAGGTCAATGTGATTTTGATATAGATAAGATTTACCCCTAATTTAGAATAGGAGGATGGATGACGTGATTATGAAAGATCAAAGGCATGAAAATGGATGTGACTAGGGAAAAAGTCATAAGATAAGACACCATGGACTATTTTGGCTTAAAAAAAATGATTTTTAGAATATTTTAATTTTTAGTACTTTTTAAAATATGGCACATACACTATATAAAGAGGGATACTAGCAAAGGGAATACCAAGCCTAGTAACCAAGATAAGGATGGATTGATGAAATAATGGATGGGAAGATAAAAGGATGAGGATGATGGTGAAAAGGGGTGGATGACATCATCATGTAAGAATCAAATAGATTTTAACTTGAGTGTCCATTAGAGGATATGCCAAGAATATTTTAGAACATTTCTTAATACCTTTTCCATGTCCTTACAAAGGTCAAGATGGGAAGCAAAGATGGACATTAGAAGATGTATGATGATGTGTAGGAATAATGGACCAAGGGGTATGACATGGATGAGATTGATAAGGGATATTATGTAGATAGATTTGATGGATGAAATGGATGGATTTTTCCACTAAGTGTTGAGGTATAATGTAGACAATAGATTATTCTATCATGACACCAAAAACCAACTTTCATCATCGTACTTTCCCAAGGTACTAGAAGACTAGTTTTCACCATTGGATGAATGATTTTTATTTCAATTTTTTTTACTTTTTTGACTTTTTTAATTTTTTATATGGCATCTCAATTTATTAGAGGTGGGCATGATGCAAGAATACCAACACCATCTGGATATTCAATCGACACCTATTTTAGAGATATGTGATGCTAGGACTATGTGATGGATGCTAGATTCATGAATGTCCTAGTGACATTTATTGAATCTTTATTTAACATCCTCTATATGTCTCAACTAGGTGTCTTTGTAACCCTTATGAGTGATAATGTTACCTAGGGATTTGAGATATAGTATGGATGGGAGTATGTCATGATTGTGATGATGGGATACAATATGTGAATGAAGGATATAATCATGATAGATGATATAACAAGATGTGGATTAAAAATGGGGTTTTATAGTTTCATACACCATTGGATATGGTGAAAGGGATTATTTAGATTGGTGTAATGAGATTAAGGGAGACAAGCCCTTTTGAATTTTTGATTATTTGATCTAAACATGAAGAGGATGGTCGGCCATATGATTATTACTTTTGACATTATTTTGATATGCTGATTTTTTATTTTGATTTTGAATTTGGTCACCACCTAGTGCCTATTTGTGGGCTTTACTAGAGGAAAGTAAATTTTGACTAGATAAATGATTTTGATGTGGATAAACCCCTAACACTTTAAGGATATCTATACTAAGGGATGATTCTTTGTGACTTAGTCGATTAGAAGAATCATCTTGATTCTAATTAATTATATTTGGATCATGGAAAGATTTATTAATTGATAATATTAATCGATTATGGGCTTATATCTTTGTATATTCAGCACATGATGTGGTCTGCAAAGGGGAATCTAATGATGCATGTTCTTGTTCAACGCATTCATGGAATGGTATGTAGGGATTATAGAGGGGAGTTAGATGATTAAGGATGTGTGGTGGATTAAAGGGATAAAAAGCAACATAGTCCTCATAAAGGTCACTAAGAGCCTTAGCCTCAATGTCAAAGAAATTGTCCTCAAGAATATCAAAAGGATCACTAAGAATTTTAAGGGAATTAGAATCTAAATCTGATTCATATTCATCTTGATGATCCTCAAATGATAGAGCATCCAAGGATTGTGTTATAATTTCATTATCCTAGGATAGATTAAGATCCATACCTTCTGACTTGGTGATAGTAGAGACATATTCAAAGAGAAAAGTGTTGGCATGACTTTCATTACCTGAAAGGGATGATGATTTTGACATGGATTATGATTCATGTGCTAGTGTCAGACATGATTCTAACCATTTTGATGTTGAATTTGATAGGGATGTTGATGAGGAAATGTCACTAATCAATGATTTTATAATAGTATCCATATAAAGGGCCTTTTGGATAACATCATTATCCACAATTACCTTTTTTACTTTGGGTTTATGGATAGATGTGTTAGGATTAATAGATTTGTGAAGATGGGAGATGTGATGTGAATAGAACATAGAGATGGTTCAATCAGGGATGGGTATAGAATGGATAGGATTGGCGTCATGACCTTGATTGAAGAGGGAATAATATTTATCATGCTTAGGAAGCAATTCTTGGCATACCCCCTTTTGCACACTCCTAGGTATAGATGCATTGTATTCTCCCTCAATTTCAATGTTGATATTATCAATTAATTTTTGGATATAATCTTGAAAATTATGACACCTTTTAATAGAATACTCAGAGAATTTATGGTATACACAAAATTATTATGCTCGATACTAGGAGGGCATGTTTTTAGACAAATCTCTAGGTCATGTGTTTGGGTGGACAATCATGCCTATGTATCTTAATTTCCAAAATATGGATTCCATAGAGATGGGGAGAGGGGTATATGGATTTTCCATGACTTTGGATGTGGAAGTTTTAACCAAGATGTGGAATAATGTGATGGTGGATTGTGGGATTGTTGAAGAGGTGAATGAGATTAAAATGCGTTTGACAAGCCATGCTTCCCTTTGCTAGTAAGATGGGGTATTTTTGATGGACTATGAATGGTAGATGGAGGGTTTGACTATGGATAGGTATGGATGGGGGGTAAGGTGAGTTGGATGGGTTCAATACCTTCAGGAAGTTAGGCACCCATTTCAAATAGCTGTAAGAGGAATTCATCTTTATTAGTTGAGATGTACTCATTAAATAGGGAAACTTTATCCCTTATACATTGAAGGATGTGAGGATTATGGTTATGATGAATGAACAACACAGAGTTTAACCTTGGTGGGATATCATGTGGGATTTGTTGATGAGGAAGGACATGGGATATTAGTATCCATAAAAAGATCTCATCCTTGTTGGGATTGAGGGTTGAAGGTAGGTGGGCACTCATTTCTAGCACCCATAAAAAGATCTCATCCTTGTTGGCAAATAGGTATTATTTTATGAGAATAGGGTCCAAATCCATGGGGATAGATGATAAAATGGGTATATATGATGTGAATATAGTTTTAGGAATTTGGATAGGTGATTGGTCAAAACATGGCTAAATGATTCAACGAATATGACAAGTGTTGGTGAGGATGGAATGGATGAAATGATGAGATGATGTAAGACTAGGATAAAATTTTAGATCAATAGTATGATTGGTGCTAATAATTTATTGATAATGCTTACTTTTCAAGATGGAAAAATGGATTGGGATTCAACTAGTGCCTAGATTCAAACTAGCAAGATGACGATTAGATGGGTGCTAGTTATGAATAGGCAAGACAACTAAATTAGATATGATTAGATTGATGATGATTGGCTACTAGATTGAAACTGAAAAAGTGATAGGTATTAATTGAGTATGAAATTTGATAAAATGATAGTAGACTAGGATGATAGGAGGATATGTAAGAATAAAAGGACTATATCAAGCCTTAGAATGATTTTATGGTGGGATAGGATAGGATTATGTGATGAAGGATACATGGAGGGATCAAGGATGATGGGTTTTAAGATTAGGACAAGGGTGGTGATTTAATGATGGTGAGTAGGATTTGGACAAGTGTGTGACCCAAAGATCCAACTACGTGTGTTGTTTGATAAGACATGATCAGGTTAGACTTAGATGGGAATGATAAGATAAGTATATATAAGATAAAGTGATAAGGTGCACAAGATAATTAATATTATACAATATATGGTGGCTTATAAAAAATATGAGGCTATATAAAAAGACTATGAATGCATAATATAGATAATAAGGATATACAAGATGATGATATAAAGAGCATAGATAATTGTGTATAGATTTGGGGTGAAATGTTGACTCAGTTCATAAACAACATGGGTCTAGCATACACACACCCAAGCAACTAGACCACAATCCTAAGATTAGTAAATTGATGGGTATGCAACTCGATGACCACATCATCTAACAACTTCATTGGTGAGGATAAATGCTGGTGACCCATTATGGTATCAACCAAACCCTCTCAACCTTATCTATACTTGATGACTACTTAGAATCTGATCCTGACTCTAATTTTGGATTGCCTAATATGACCAAAAGTTCTTATGCTAGGCTTGATAGGATATTTAAGGGTGTCTCTGATATATGCTAGATGTGATTGGGCCCAAGTCCATATAGGGCATTGTATGATGCTTGGTTCAAAGAATGAACTCTTCCCCTTCATGGATGACCTATATGGGGTCAATTTCTTAGCCTAAAAATAGTTATCTCTGATATTTATACTCCATGATAATATGAATTTTAGGTTAGTGCATGGTGGTGGAATCCATGGTCACTATCCCCCTAAGACTATGGCAAGTTCATGGGTGTTAATTTCATGTCACATTTTCCCTAGAAAAAAAATGAGAGGGTTTTTAGGTGGTTTTTGATCCTCCAAGAATCACCACAAAGATGTAAGTAGGAGAGCATACACAACCATAACCCTTAGGTGATAAACAAGCAGACCAAAAAGGAGATTAATTAACCAATTTAATTAAAATGTGAGATTTATACAAGATCAAAGGTAGATAATATATATATATATATATATATATATATATATATATGATTTAAGCAAAGTAATTAAAACCATTTTAGACAAAAATGAGTTTTAAGATGCCAAAATGTCTTTGATGCATGACCTACAAGAAAATGATTAATAGTTTGATTGGCACTTTTAAAGAGGCAACCTATAAGACAATGATTAATAGTTTTGATTAACAATATTGAGGCATAACCTGTAAATCAAATGTTAGTAATTTGATAATTTGGCCTTTGATGGTCATATTACCTATAGGTACACATCAATTTAATGTGTAAGTAAATTTGAAAAAAGGATTAAAAACAATGCTTTATCTAATTTTAAGACCAATCAATTTTCAAAACAAATGATTATTAGCCTGATCAACTTACCCTTCCACTAAATTGCCTATAAAGAACACTGTTGGTAGTTTGGTATAACATCAGGCGAGACCAAAAATTGTCAATCAAATTTACCCCTAGGAATATCCAAACAACATATTGATCCAAACACTAAAAATGATTGTAATAAGTTTTGTGTCAAGAAAGGCTCCTATAATTTTTTTATTATATACTATCAAACCCTTTTTTTAATTACAAACTTTTACCAAGACTTGAATTATTAACACAATGACTTAATTATCATATTAAATAAATTAATTTTAATGGAAAACCTATATTTTAGATTCCTTACTATTTAAGAAAAGGAATGTACTATGTGATGTGGTTGGGGTAGAAAATTATATACAAGAATTTGAGTGTAAAAAACACTAAAATATATATAACTAATAGAAAGGCTTCAAAATGATAATTTTAGTTGACTCAATAAATAACACCAATGAAAATAATGGATGATGATAATAAAAAAATTCAAATGCAAATGGTATTTTATATAATTAAATGTCTTTAATGAAATTTATATCATGGGAGACAAAGTTTAATGTAAAAGACAAGTTTTTAACTCAGGGGGTTAAAAGCTATGAGACACGTGGATTATTGGAGCAAAGGGGAAGATGGGGAAAAATGTAGTAAATTTTTTGAGCTATTGGATTAAATCATGCAATTTAAAAACCTAAAACATCAAACTACCTAAGTAAGATATAGATCCATTAGAATCAAATGCACATAGATGAATACAAGATCCAACATTATAATAATAAAGCTAATTATTCCAAACTAAGATCAAATGGATGAAAGACAAGAGGATTGAATTGAGATTGCCTTAGACTTAGATTTTTAACATTTTTTTGGCATGATCCAGGATGTTGATTATGGATTCAAGGATTAGAATATCATAAACTTAGTATATTTCTTATTTATTGTTAGTTTAACATGGAGACTTCATGAGCTTCATAGATGGATTGGCCATGGAGGAGTGGCTTGCTTATATAGGAAATTTAGGGAAAAATTAACGGTTAAAATTCAATATTGGGCCATTGGGATCAATAGTTTGGGATTTTTCAGGGAATTTGTAATTCCTTAGAAGCCTCTAGAATAGAGGGTTCTAGATGGGGAAGGCTAAGTTAGAGAGGAGTCTAGAATTGGAGGATTCTAGAATCCTCTTAGGGATTAATTAGAATTAGGTAGGGGATTAGATAGGGATTATGTGGGTAATTAATGACTAGCAGTGTAGGAGATCCTAGGAATAGGCTTAGTACGTGGGTAGATGGGTAGGTGAAGAAAATGTATTTTTAAATTGGTAAGTGGGTTAATGGGTATGTTAGTAGATAAGTAGGTTTAGTTAATGGCCTAATAAGGGTGAATAATTAATGAGGGTGGAATAAGGTTTATGGGATGTGGGGTATTTTATATAGGGATTGAGACATAACTTAATTGGCTAGGGAATATAGTTATAAGTTAAATTAGTGGGTTTAGTGGGATTATTAGTGAGATCAGATTTAGGTGCATACAGATATATCTCAATGATGGTAAGCTATGGGTTGTAAAACAAAAAAAAAAGAATTGTCAATGTTGATAAAAGTTTATAATTTTGATAGCTGCAATCATTGATAAAAATGTTTAGCACTTTAATTAAATGACAGTAAAAAAGTTTGGATGAAAGAAGCTTAGAAGGGGTGAAAAATGAAAATGGAGGGAAAATCATGGGGGGGGGGGTGAAAATGTATAAGTAGGGGTTGGGGGAATTTGAAATTCATTTTTACAATTTGATTTGAGCTTGGATTTTCTTGTGAGTGAAAGTGAGTGAGTTTGATATGGGGTTGGAGAGGAAAATGGATCTTATGCCCATGCATAGGCATCATAACAAGTGAGCAAGGAGATATTAGAGACTAGAGAGGAGAGAGAACCCATTAAGTATGATTTCAAGTTTTGTGTTAGTGTTTTGATTAGAAATTAATTCTTAGGAAAATGAATAAATTTATATTATAATTTTTAATTTAGCAGATTCAATAGTAAAAGTGGTGAATTCTTCAGATGGAATGCAAAATTGTTTGATGTTGTAGCGAAATCATTAGAGGTAGATGGACAAAAGGGACGGTGAATTAATTTCCTATAGTGGAAAATTAATTCATAAACATGGAAAATTAATTCATAACTATGGAATATTTGGTCATAGCAGTGGCAAATTCAATATGGCTAGGGTAGAAAAGAAGAGTAGTTAATTCATTCATGGCAAAAATGAATTCATTAAATTTTATGATGAATTTATTGGATGTTGTGGTGAATTCATTTAGGGAGATAGGGATTGAGGTTAGTTAGATTGTGGATGATGTTAATGAGTATACAATTTAAATTTACATGCTTTGTGGTATATGATGAGGTGTGTGAGTGATTTTAAGTGTGAGTGAGATGGTTAGGTAGTTGATTAGGAATAACAATGTGTTAATATGATTATGTGTAGGAGGTGTTACTTATTTTAGCCACATAGGAGCATAGGTAGATAAAATTGACATGGATTTATAGATTAAAAAAGTATGAGTTTAAGGTACTAGAGGTGATGAGATTGTCATACATTGTTGAGATGCCATAGATTCAAGCAGACAAGAATTTATTGACAATATTGGCAGAGAGATGGCATAGTGAGACCAATACATTTCACTTGTCGACAAGTGAGATGATTGTTACATTGGAGGATGTATGAAATATTCTAAGGATATTGATACGGGTGAGACATGTTAATTAGGGTGAGGAAGCACATGTTGTTACTTTATATAGTATATTTGGAGAGGATTTTATCACAATTGTTAGAGGAGAGGTTGAAAAGTCTATTGATGGATTAAAATGTAGATGCCTTGATCATGGTATTAATGGTTGTTGTCAGTGTCATAATTCTACCCAAAAAGAAAATGAGGCTATGCCTTATTGGATTATTGTATGTGATTGCTAACATGATGGAGATGTGTGAGAGATTTGCATGGGGTCCCTACATGTTAGCTTATTTATATATAGATTTGTAATATATTTAGATGGGAAAGAAATTAGTTTATTGACATTATTATAAGTATAGGCATGGGAAAGAATTATAGTGGAGTGTCTCATATGTCACATAAGGGTTAGATCATAGGATGAGTCAATGGTGTATGGATGGTATATGATCATAGTTATTCAGAGAACACACTTGGGATAATTAGAGTGGTATAGAAGAGCGATGGGTGAGCTTGGGGATGAGTGGATCAAGAGAGAGACCTTACACAGAGATATATTTTTACTGGGCAAATGATGGGCTCTATATGGAATATGTTATGGTAGAGTGATATATTATAGGTTGTTAATAATATGTGCTTGAGCGAGATAAAAATGATAGGGTTTTATGAAATTTTGATATTAGATAATACATTATAGTTGGACCACATGTTTTACTAAGTTTTTGAGAGAGATATATTAATGGGGTACATGTATTAACCTGAGGATAGTAAAGCACAACTAGACACACCTATATACAGTGAAATTTAGACATAGGAGGGATGTGGCTAATGTGGGAAATATTTTTGGTTATGTAGATTGGTGGGATAGACAATGAACTACTATATTGATAATGCCATATGTACCTTTGAGGATGTAGAGATAGATATTGGTGGACACCTTGGTGAGGCATCCATGAGGGATTGGACTAGAGGTCAGGATCAAGAGATTTTTTATAGAACAAGGGAGGAGAGAGATAAAGACAAGATATGAGATAGACATAGGATGCACAAGTGAGGCCTAGGAGGGTTGAGATAGAGATAGGGGATGCAAAGATGGGAGGAGATTCTAGTAGAGAGGAGATTATACATGAGGGGATAAGAGATGATGAGATTAAATACGAGGAGAGACCAGCTATGGTTATTTATTTTTTTGATGAGGGAGAGGATGCAATGATGTTTTATGTATTAAAATATCTAGTAAGAAGAGGGGATAAAGCAGGGCCATCGGGTCTAGTGAAATTAGAAGAGGACCAGGCACTACTTAAATCCATACACTAAGAGTTTAGAGCTATGGATGTAGAAATTGTAGGGTTATATGGAGATGGTGGTAGGAGGGATATGAGAGGATACATGAGAGTAGATGAGGTTAAAAAAATGCATGCTAAGGTTGATAGTTTATAGGCTAATTTTGACAGATTGACAAGCAAAGGTTATTGAGAGGTATTTTGACACGACTAAAAAGAAGTGGGGTGGTTAATCCCCATCTCTCCTAAAAGGAGACTTGTATAAATAAATCTCCCCAAGGTCATGGTTACCAGGTCTTGGTATGTAAGTTAATCCAATTGGCTTATTATGACCATTCCATATCAAATGTCTTTAGTGAGTATTTTAGAAAAATCAAATGTATTTAAATCATGATCTTATGCCTAAGGAACCAATAAAATAATCTAACTATGAAAATTTAGTTGGTTAAAAAATATATATTTATTACAAGGGTTCAATAGTGCATCAAAAATAATAGACAAGATCATGCAATCAAGATAAACATATAACCATATATTAAAACATAGAAAATCAACTAATATAATCTAACAGGATGATAAAAAGATAAGAAAAGGGAAAGACAAGGAGAAAATAGAAAAGACCCCACTTTCTAATGGAGCCTATATTTCTCTCTCTCTCTCTCATAGGCAAGTCCTTGGATAAATCGGTCCTTAGTTGATCCAGAACTAGCACAACTCCATCTAAGGATAGTACAAGAGTGTATGGAATATGGTAATAATACAAAGAGAGGGAAACACACCACCATATACATGCACATGAAATTTATATCATCACATAAAGCTTTCAGATAAAGATATTCCATGAATGATCATTTGGGATTCATCAATATCTGATTAAGTTATAGACATGGCTTCCAAACAACCTTACTTTAGAGAGTTACTCTAAGAAATTGAAAAAATGCATGAAATAAAAGTGACTAATCCACTACTCTACTACTAAAATTAAAAGTATTTAGCTAGGTAAGGCATCTTTTAATCTTAAAAAATGTAATCCTTTATTAAATAAAAGGAGATAATCTTATATAGACTCGTAGGTCCATGGAGTTTCAAATTTGAATTCATTCAATAATAGGGTAGTTACATAAATCATCAATGTGATTGCAAGATGCAAATGAGATTAAATTGGGATTGCCAACTGCCCACATCTAGTGTAGTTGAAACCATGCCTCTAACAATTAGAATCCACACCTCTTTAAGGCTAGATTTATCTTATGCTCTTCATTTGATCCTAATGCACATGCCATGCTATTGATTTTTAGACTTGCACCACTCATCTCAACCATTTTAATAGTTGGATCCATTCTATAATTGACTCTACTCATTATAATGGATGCACAATCAAATCTTAGATTTTAACAATTTTGATGGCCAGATGAACCATTAACCTTGGTCCCATCTCTTTTTTGATGTCATCATTGCCACACATCTCTTTCTCAAATTCCCATTCCTTTTCCTTCACTATGTCATTAACATTGCCTATTGGATCCCACTTCACCACTTGGCAGCTTATTGACACCCATGAGATTTATTATATCATTTGAATTTATCATTGTTGTGGCCATGTGCCCCCTTCTTAGCTTCATGGGATCTTCATGTTTTTGGCTAATGCTATAATAGATATGAACTCTTGGGTTTCTGAGAGTGTTCCACATGGTGCCTTCTCAGGGCCCTAGGACCATGGGACTTTGGCTTCTAGGTTAATGCTTAAATGCCCCCAAGGTTCTAAGGTTTCAAAACTTTGTTAATAATTTTGATCCTCCATACTCCTGTGAATCTGAGAGGGTGACACATGGTGCCTTCTTAGAGCCCTAGGTATTTGAAATACTTAGTCAATTTTTTGAAAATATTTGGCTCTGAAACCATTTGTTTATGAGATTTAAACATGTGAAAGAATTTAGAATCTCAAGGATATTTTAAAACACTACAATAAAAAAGAGAATAATCTAAGTAAATATTAAAAAAAACTAAGTTTAGCCAAGCAAATTTTATGTGAGAATCAGTCATTCAGATAAAATCAAGTTTTTTATTCCCAAACATTCAAACGGGATAAAGTTTATATAAAATGATAAAATGATTTAAAACAAAAGAAAATAGACTTTAAATGCTTAAAATAAACCTAAAAGTTAAAAATTAAGGTTCATAGATGAAAGCTTATATTGAATTGAATATAACTTAAATACATTACAAGTAGAGCATGCTTAGTCACTTGTAACTTAACATCTAGTAAATTGTCGATCAAGAAAGGCCTCAATAAAACAACTGAGAGAAAATAGGAATAAACTATAGAGAAAAAAGATGTTCGATGATTTAAGTCATGAAATTAGGTTATGTTGGTGGAGGGAAAAATAAGGGTTAGAGAAGAGATGGAGGGATATATACACAAGATGCGAAGAAACTAACCTTAGACTACACATGACTAGCCCAACAGTATAGGAGGGAGAGGGATACTTCATGATTTAAGTTGGTAGAGGCTAGGGAGTTATTAATAGGACCTTGATAGATGATGGCCTTGGATAAGGTCATGAGGGATATTGAGAAGGCTACATATTACAATAATTTATACAAAGAGTTAGTACCATGAGCTTAATAGGCACCTTACTTTAGAGATTACTTGGTAAGGAGGTCAACATTAGGGAGGTCAGTCCATCTAGTGGAGTTAGAGTGATGTATATGGAAATGATATTAGTGTTTCATGTGTCTTCTAAGGATTACACCACAATGGCCTCATCCAAGATCACCTTTAGATGCTCCATTAGTGGGCTAGAGTGAGACATAGAGAGATGAGTGTGAAGTATTGAAATATCTACACTTTTAAAGATTAATCATTGCATAGAATTTGACACCTTAACTATTCTAAGAGTAAATAATTTGTATATTATTCACTTGTTAGTCAAAATGACAAAAATCAAGCATAAAAATACACTAAGACTAAACACTCTTGCCTAAGAACTAGGGAGATCATAACAAAATAAGGAAGATAACAAAATAGAGATAAAGACAATACAAATTTCTCACTTCCTTTATCAAATTTTATTCTTACTTGTTGGCATAAGGATTTTGATGCTTGGCCAATGAAAATTTGAGTCTTCTAATGATGCTTTTACATGGTGATACCATCTCTCCAATTGTCACTTGTGGCTTGGTGTGAAGCTTGGTATAAATTGGGTATTATAACACTACTCTCAAAAGATTCAAGAAGGTATTCTAGTAGAATAACCATATACACAAACACTTATTAGTATATGGTGTGGGTACTTGTATTTATAGCTCAAAAAACTAACTCTAACCCAAGCGAGGTTAGGTTAAATTATAACTTGGGTTGAGTCTAAACAATCCACATCCAAACCAAATTGTATTAGAATAAATTTGAATATCTTGGAGAGAAGCCACAAGGGACAAGGTGATGGTAATATTTTAATCTTAAGTTATTGATTGTTCCTTCATTTCCCTCTTTTTGATGTTATTGTGTTGTTGGGTTAAACTTATTATTTATAGTAGTTTTAAGTAATAGCTCAAAAATACATTCTTACATTTGGAAACCATGGTGGGACAACACCTTAAAATTAACCGTTTTGCCTATTAGAAGTGTTTTGATAGCTTGCAGGACTGATTGGATGAAGGAGAAACCTTTGAATTTGATCAAAATTTTCACGTCTAGGTGAAAGACAGTTTTGTTTTACAATATTTGACATTGCACTGGTGGTATTGAAAATTATAGCTATATTTATGCACTAACCATACCATTTAACTACTAATGGCAAGTTATTTTGTAGTTTTTTCACCTTTTTGTAATACCACACATAGAAAAGAGTGAATTTGTAATCAAATTACAATTTTGACTGTTAAAAAGTGATTTTGTTTTTTGAGTCATGATTTCGCCTTTTAAACATTAGTTATAAAGGACTATATTTTTAGAGTCAAAACTTAGTCTTATACACTTATTTTTTCTTTATGTAGGTTTACACTAACTTGTCTTGCCTTGCAAGGTTAGAGTTAGAGGTTATTATTATTAATATTAGTAGTTATTTTATACTGATCAAAACTATCAATTTTTAGTCATGTTATTTCTTCTAAGTTGCAGTTTTTCCTTTACAAGAGGCAATTTTGACTTTTGCATTAAAATCATTGACCTACACTACTAACCTTGGTTGTCTAATAGTTTTTATATGTCTACTTGATTGTCATTTTCTCATAGGAAGGGAAGGTTTTAAAAAAACTTTGGTATTAAACATATTTAAAACATCCCTTTTGCTACCTAGAACAATACCACAATTTTTGAAAGGTGATTTTGCTATCCATAGTCAATTTTGAACATAGATAGTAATTTTTTCGTAAATAGGTCAAATCATACTTTTGACTAAATATAGTTTTATTTTCATCATTTTGTATATATTATCTACAAATATTTAACATTATATAAATATTTATAATCAATTTGTATATATTTTCATTCCATGACTATAATATGTCATTTTTTCCTAAATCACAAAATCAAATATTTAGACCTATGCTATTTCCTTCTGAGTTGTAGTGTTACTTAACCATCTATGATTTTGCAAAACTATACAGTTGTGGTTAAGGCTAATAAATTGTTAGCAAAATCACTAGTTATCAAGTTGCATTATTGCCAATGAGTTACAATTTTATAGTTTTTATAATCAATTTTGCCTTGTCAACTATGTATCTATGATTTTTCCTTCTATAATTATAATTTTTCACTCATTATTATATTCAATTTGTTCTTTTTGAGTACATTTTTAGTGTCACTTTCAGTGAATTTTGAGTCATTCCAAGGGTTATGCAAGTCCCAAATTATGTTTGGCATCAGGGAATCTACCTGGGGAGCTACCCATAGACCCCACAAGGGGTACTAACCCTTGAACCTGTAAGGGGAACTTCCCCTTAACCCCATAAGGGACATTTCCTCTTGACCCCACTAAGGGCTGCCACACCTAGACCCCCACATTGTGGCCCCTCATCCAAAAATGTTATAGAGCCAAATCATAAATTTTTAAATGGTTTATATTAAGGCTTATTGGACTAACATTTTGTTTATTACAGAGGTTAATCTAGTAGAAATTTTGACTTACTAACATCTTCTCTTACAAGTCATATATTTTGTCCAATGTCTTGTCTTGCAGGTTGCCCCTCCAAGATTACCAATTAAAACTACTAATCACTTATCTTGTAGGTCATTTGTCAAATATATTTTGGCATTTATAAAATTCATCTTGTAAATATCTTGCATATATTTTATATATATATATCACATCTAAATTAATCGGTTAATAAATCTTTTTTTCTACTAGTGTATCACCTAAGGCCTATAGTGGTGTATGCTCTCCTCCTTTCATCCTTACAGTGATTATTAGAGGATAAAAAGCCACTAATAAACCCTCTTATGTTTTTAGGGACAACATGTCATGGAATTGACATACACACACTTAACATATTCTTAGTGAGATAATGATTGTGTATTTTACCACCATGCACTAATCCACACTCCATGTTCCAAAGGAGTATATATATTAGGGACAACTGTCGTTGGGTTAAGCGATTGACCCCATACATGTATTTTATAAAATAGAAGAATTAATTCTATGAATTAGGCATTATAAAATACCTTATATGGACATAGGCCCCACTGTACCTAGTGTATATTGAGGACACCCCTAGAAAGCAAGTTTAGCCTAGAATAGGACCATCGACCATAACAAATAACTTGTTGCCAGAGTTAGTATCATCTCCTAAGTGATCATCATGTACATATAGGGTTGAGATTGTTCATGATATTATATAATGGGTCATAGGCCTAAAACCTCACCCATGAAGCTATTGAACGATGTAGTCATTGGGTTACACACCCAAAATTAGTTTACTAATGATAAGTTTGTGGTTTTGATTATGCTAGACAAGTGCTCTTTATGAGCCAAGTCAACCTCTTACCCTATTAGAATCATAAAAGAGATGAAGAAATTAATTAACTAGTGCAAAAAAATACAAATGAAGCCTATTATATAGGAACAAAAGGACCACTCGAAAAACAAGGAGGTGTGTGAAACCAAAAGCATCGAGGAACATAAAATAGCTAGGCCCATGAAACCTACCAACCTAAGTGGTTAAAACCACTATAGCCATAATCATAGGGAATGTACCTTAGAAAATAGCCTAGGTTAATAATAATATGATAATACCATCTCTTAATGACTAAACCAAAAACAAGGCCAAGTTTGTCCTTGAATTTTTTGAACTTGTCTAAACTAAGTGGTTTGATCATTATATCAGCTGGCTACTCTATGGTGGGGCAGTAAAAGAGACTGATGTCTTCATTCATAATCACCTATCAAATTTAATGATGATAAAATTCAATGGGTTTGGTCTTGGAATGGAATATTATAGTCTTCACCATCTTTATAACACTCTGGTTGTCACAAAAAATTAGAGTAGGCTTTGATGACTCAAACTGAAGTTCCTCCAATATTTTATTTATGCCATATAGTTTTATAACCTATCTTGACCATGATTTTATACTCTACTTCTATTGAAGATAATGCCACTATAGATTTTAGTTTGCTTTGTCATGAGAAAAATCCTGTATTAAGAGTGAATACATAGCATGTTGTATATTTTCTTGAATCTACAAATCTTTCCCATTTAAAGTTAGAATATCCTAAAATCCTAAAATCTATAGACGTATTTTATAGTATGCCAAAGTCAAGAGTAATTTTGACATATATTAATACCTATTATACAACTATCCAATATACTTCATATGGTTTAGACATGAAGTGAGTTATAAAACTCACTACAAAACAAATATCTAGTCTAGTGCTAGTGAAGTAAATGAGACTACCCACTAGTTGTCGATACACTATTTCATTGAACAAAGGTGAAGTAGTGTTATTTAAAATTTTATCTCCAAATTCCATACATGTGTGATTTGGATAAAAATCCATCATTCTAAACCTTTCCAACAATGATTTAGCATACTTATTTTATGAAATGAATACAACACAATCACCTTGCCAAAACTCAAAACCTAAATAGTATTTTAGTAGTCCTAAGTCTATCATGTCAAAAGTATAATAAATATCATCCTTAATTTGCTGAATGAGACTATCACTACTCCCATTGATGGCTATATCATCAACATATATAATGAGAATAAAGATATCATCCCCAGACACTTTTACATAGAGAGTTAGTTCAAAATTACACCTTTTGAAACTAGACTCCGTAAGGTATGAATATATTTTTATATACCAGGCTCAAGGAGCCTACTTAATCCCATACAAGGAATTGATCAACTTGAAAACAAGATGTTCCTTATCAGGAACCTAAAAACCTTATGGCTAAACCAATTAGACTTCCTCCTCTATATCTCCATTCAGGAAAGCACCCTTGACATCCATTTCGTGTACCTGTCATCCAAACTGAGTAGTAATAGAAACAATCAAACAAAAAGTTACCAAATTTGTAGTAGGATCAAAAGTATCTTCATAATCAACCCCTTCCTCTTGTGTTTAACATTTTTCAATAAGTCTAGCTTTGTGTTTGTCTAAAGAACCATCTGCTTTACATTTTGCATTGTAAATCCACTTACAACCAATGAATTTCTTTCTTGGTGGTAGCTCCATGAGTGCCCAAGTCTTATTTTTCATTACGGATTAATATTCCAATTACATGGTTTATTCCCACTCATGCTCCCCTTTCACCTCTAAAAAATAATTAAGTTCAAATGCCTATGAAACAATATTTATTAGAGATAATTTATTATGCTCACCTCTATTACCAAACTACTTTCCTGATCTAAATCTTCTTTCTTCCACACCTTGTGGCAAGTCTCCATCCTTTAGTGATTCTATTATGGTATAATACCACTTTAGATTCTTTGGTTGTTCTACTAGAAAATCACAATGCCCTGAAATAATTCCCTCCCTAGAATGTGACTTCACTGATAAACTAGAATCCTACTCATCTTTCACATCACAACTTATAATAAAATCATTGGAATAAAAACATAATGACTCAATATCTCAGATTGTACTAGTCATAATAAAGTATGGTATTTGTTCATTTACTATGGCAGCTCTATTTACCATAACTTTATTAGTAAAAAAAAAAGTAATATATAGGCATTTGACTTCTCACTATACCCAATAAACATGTATGCTTTATTTTTTGCATCCAAGTTACTTCTCTTTTGAATAGGAATAATTTTAAAAGCAATAAAACCACAAATTATAAACTCAATTACATCTAGAATTTGACCTGACAAAGCCTCATCTAGAGTCATATTCTCCAATGCTTTTGTAAGACTTATGTTGAGGATGTATACCACCATATTCACTATTTTTTCCCAATATATATATGGTACATTTATACTTTGGACCATATAATGATCCATGTCCATTACCTTTCTATTTTTCCTTTCCAAAACTCTATTTTGTTATGGAGTGTAAAGGGTAGTGTATTGTTTGTGTATGCCTATAGTGGTACAAAAAAAAATTAATTATTTCGAGATAAAATCACCCCTATTAACTATTCTAAGAGATTTCACTGACTATCCTGCCTATTTTTCAACCATAGCTTTCCAAGTAATAAAGTTATAAAAAAATAGTTTTTTTCACTAGAAAGTATACCCACTTTTTCCTAGGGAAATCATTGACTAGCAACAAAAAATAATAGGCTCCAGAAGGGGTAGGTGTCTACATTAAACCATGCAAATTTACATGTACCAGATCTAATAATACCTTAGCTCTCAGAACTTTACCAACATCAAATGAAAGTTTAAATTTCTTCCCCAATCGGCATCCAATACATATATCATGAGTATACTGAATAGAAGGAATCCCATTAACCATCTTAGTCTTGATCAATGTATTCAAATACTAGAAATTCAAATTCCCATACCTTACAAGCCATAGTGGACTTATGTTATCAACCACTAAAAGTGCACTTTCCTTTGCCCTTTATGGATCTGTAAGCTTATACAAGCCTTTTTCACCAATCCTAATGATAATCATGTTATCTATGGCAGTGACTAAACATTGTTGTCTTTGACATTTTACAACAAAATCACATTTTGAAGTGATGTCACTAATTAAAAGCAAATTTTTGTTCATATCAAGAACATACCTAACATTCTTAAATGTATACCAAATGCACCATTAAAAATAATCTAAACATTACCATATCCCTTCACAAAATGAGTTCTACCATCTACAAGAGATACACATTCATTACTACTATCATTTTCAACAAAATCCACATACTAGAACTTATGCCATGTATAATGGAGAGATGCCCTTGAATCAAAGTACCAAGCTCGATCCACCACAAAATTACCACTAGAAGCCATGAAAGTAAAATTAGGAGATGTTTCTTCGCCTTCACATTCAACTATATTCACATGATGAACTTTCTTTATGGGGTTAGCCATATCATGTTATCTTTTCAAGTAATCTTTACTAAGATGACCAGGTTGATTATAATAAAAACATTTCCACTTGGATCTCTTAGTATAACCACTTGTGAAGGTTCTATCAGATAAATAGTATTTTCATCAAACTGCTTACCCTTTTCCTTGATGAAGAATGTACTCTCTATAGAAGTAGATGTAGAAAACATTGTCTGCTCCTATTGTCTCTCGTTCTGCAATAGCAATGTGGACAAATTTTCAAACTCCAAAGACTATGACTCAAAAATCAGGTGCAAGGACTCCAAAATGACTTAAATGAAGGTGGACTATTTTTTATAACCAGAGCATTCAAATCTTGCTCATGAATAGGCTTCTACACAACCTTGAATTGATCATTGATGTCCTTGATTTGAAATAAAAATTTGGAAACAGGTCCACCTTCATGTATCTTAGTGAAAAATAATAAATTATTTAAATAAAATACCCTATTGGCTTTACAAGCCTAATATTTAGAAGTAAGATTAGTCCACAAAGTTGATGCACTAGTGGCAATTCTGACCACTAAGATTAAATTATTTGCTATTGATAGTTTTAACAACATAAGAGCCTCACAATGACATTTATCATAGTCATCATTAACAATGGTAGGTCTTTGATCTTTACCAATCACTATTTGATCAAGATTCCTATGTTCACATATCATCAAAACCTTTTGACTCTATAAACTAAAATTTTTGCTAGTCAATTTTTGTAAATCTGGCACCAAGAGGTGTTGTAAACTAGCCATTTTGACCTAGATTTTCTAAAAAATAAAAAATATATAAAAACCCATAATGAATTTACACAAAATTCATCCTACCCACTGATTCAAATAACAAAATGGTCAATACCTCTAGTTTTCAGCAAAAAACTCAACAGTATTTGAGAGATTTTAACTTTCTCTCATTAAAACACCAAAAAATAGATAAAAATAATTAAATTAGAATATATAGAAATCCAATTTCAAAAATTATTTTTGCATTGGATTCAAGATTTAAAAACCTAGAAAATGATCAAATTTTCAGCCTCCTAGACACTTTTGTGATAATCAATCACTGATGGGACTCTGATATGGCTTATATTCTAAAGTTTTCAATTTTCAATATATTAATAAATTAAAATAATTGAAAATTAAAATATATTCACATGAATATAATTTTTCAAAACTTTATATTATAAAAATCAATCAATTAGAAGAGACTTGTGTAGTTGCAGGAAAATGGCTGACTTATGAAACTTTTAAATGTTGATTATAGACCGGTTTCTCAGCCAAAATTAGATGTCATCAGATCTAGTGAGGTTCTCCTGGAAAATATAAAATTTTATATCCTTCATATGCAAAAAATAATTCTTGAATAAAAATATAGTGTCCTCCCTAAACCATACGAAAATGACTAACTAGAAAACTTCAAATGCAATTTCCAGGTAAAATACTCAATGAAATTCAATTTCATCTGATTTAATAGATGAATCCCAGGCTAAAGAATTTTATAGAAATAAGAATCATAAAAAATAGTGCTCAAATTATTTTTTGGTATTTTCCTCCAAGTTGAATGGTTGGTCATAGGAAAAAAAATCTTCCTCTCACGGATCTCCATTGGGTGCTTCACACTCCTTCCTGATAAGACCATCCTCTCTTGCTCCACAAGCTCCCTCCCAAGCTTCCTAAACTATAAGCTCTAGTATCATATTAGATTTATCAAAGAGATGAAGAAATGAATTAACCACCATGTAAAAAAATACAAAGGAATCCTATTATATAGGCACAAAAATAACACTCAAAAATAAGGAAGTGGGTGAAACCAAAAGCATTAGGTAGCATAAAATAGCTAGGCCCATGAAACCTACCAATGCAAGTGGTTAAAACCACTATAACCATAATCATAGGGAATATCCCTTAGAAAATAGCCTAAGGTAATATTAATATGATAATATACCCAAGCCTATACACAACTATCTAGGCAATTTTCATCATCTTGTATATCCTTGTACATCTTTGTCTGCATCTTTTTGAACATATTTTCTTTGTAAATTTGTGTATACCCCTTTTAAGCTTATTTCACTTGTCCTAATCTAGTATCATCTACATAAAACTAGTCATACCCCATTCCTTACTCACCTTAATCAAGTCTTTTCATACCTCCATCACATCTTATCATATTCCAACCTCATATTCTTCACTTAGCTTTAACATTAACCATCTATAGCATCATCTTTATCACTTAATCCACCTTGTCTATAACCAATCTTGGTCACATCCTAGTCCTTTCACCACCATATTCCCACATCATCTTGCCTTGTATTACTCATCCTTAGAGTCTTGTCCCTAACTGTATTACCCATCATTAAACTTACCTTAGTCGACACCTTATCACTTATCTTGATCTTGTCTATCCTAATCACCTTGTCCATCATTTTATCCCTTAAAACTCAGCGTAGTCATAGTCCTTACCTTGTCATCCCCTTGATATATTATGATAGTAAAAATCAAAATAGGTTGAATCTTGTGCCCACTGAGTGTGGGTCCACAAGCATTTTATTAATCACCAAAAATCAAGTACATAGAAAGGGTGCCTTTACTCTGTTAACCCTTTTACAAAGACAAATCAATATTTTATAAGTTTTACCCATGGCTGGTAAAACCAACTAATCCTATAACCAACTATTTACAGGAATCCAACCCGTAAAGTAGTTCTAGATTAATTAACTCAAAAACATATAAAATTACCTAAATAAAAAACTAAGTAAATTTATTTATGAGGGTGTTTTTTATAAAAGATGCATGCCCCATTTACATTTATTAAATTAATCTAACATATCAAAATCCTAAGCTAAGTTAAGACTTTGGATAAGTCCTAACAAACCTCCCTATGATCAAAAGTTAGGTCTTTCGACACATACCAAGAATTTTCCTAAATTTTTCAAATTTGATCCTATCAAGGGGTTTTGTGAAAATATTAGTTGTTTAATCATCAATTGGGAAATATTTCAAATCAAGAGTTTTCTTCACCACCAGCATTCACAGATAATGAGATTTGACATCCATGTGTTTTTTTTTGGCATGAAATACTAGATTCTTAGACATATTGACTGCACTTTGATTATCAATGTATAACTATGTAGGAAAAATCTAAGAAACCTGAAGATCTTCAAGAATACACCTTATGTAAACAATTTCTCTGAAAGCATCCCATGATTCAATGTACTTTGATTCTACTGATGAATTTTCCACTATATCCTTCATTTTACAACACCAAGCAATGGTAGTTGAACCCATATGCATAGTGTATCCTATTATGGACACTCTGTCATCCACACATCTGCCAAAATCTACATCACAATACCCAATAAATTTGAAGTTCTTGTTACGGTGGTACTCAAGGACATATGTTTTCATTCCTTCAAGGTAACCAAGTACTCTTTTTGCTACATGCCAACAAATTTCTTGAGGCTCATACATAAACCTAGATAAAATTCCAACTGAAAATGATATATGGGGCCTAATAATCATCAAATATATCAAACCTCCCACCAATTGTCTATGTTTTGGTGCCATAAAAAAAGGCACTGCCATCATCCTTAGATAATTTTAAGTTAATTTCCATGGGAGTGAGGGTAGGTTTTCAATCACTCATGCCAAACTTATCTAATAACTCAAAAATATACTTAGTTTTTGAAATGAAAATACTATTCTCTTTCTAAGCTACCTCTATGCCTAGATAGTAGTGAACAAGTCCAAGATATGTCATCTTAAACCCATATTTTAATTCCTTATTCATAGATTTGTTATGTTTTTCATCATTGCCTATGATAAACAAGTCATTGACATAGAGAATAAGAAGTACCAATTTATTACCTTACACTTGAAAATAGAGAGTATCATCAGATTCATTGCATTGAAAACCAACGAATTTCAAGTATAAATCCATTTTCTCATACTAAGCCCTGGGTGCCTGTTTGATCCCATATAAAGCTTTTATCAATTTACATACTTTTTGTTTTGCACCCACCTATTCAAAACCCTGAGGTTGTTTCATGTATACTTCTTCCTATAAATTATAATTCAAAAAATCACTTTTAACATCCATTTGATGGACTTTTCAACCATTTTGTGCTACTAAGACAAGTACCATACGAATAGTGTGCCATTTGGTAGTTGTTGCAAATGTTTATTTGTAATCAATCCCTTCTTATTGTGCATATCCTTTTGCAACAAATATTACCTTATGTTTATCAATGGAGCCATCTGATTTATACTTAGTCCTATAAACCCATATTCATCATATGGGTTGAACATGTGGAGGAGGATCAACCAAACCCAAGAATTATTGTTAATTATTGCATCATACTCACTTTGCATTGCCTGTTTCCAAACATGTTCAGTAGATGCCTCCTCAAAAGTAGATGGCTCAGTGGAATAAGTAGTAACAACCATTGCATAATTCACCTATTTATGAGAACTCTTTGGACCTGTTAAACTAACTTCATCTACTTTCAAGTCAAAAATGTACTTTGAACCCATTTTTGATACTTATTCAAATTATTCAAATCAAGAACACCAAAATTATCATCATGTGCACCATTCAAAGGAAGACTTAGAGAATTTTCAATAATTTCTAAGTCATCAACCTATGAACTAGTAGATGAAGGAGAGGAAAGTGAAGGAATTGAGTTTCATACCACAACCTTGAGGAATTGTCCCCATTATTTAAACCCTTACCTATTTTTGAATTTTTCCTCTCTAACCTATCAAGTTGAGAATCAATCTCTATAGTGTTCATAGTCCAAAATTCATCAAATACTACATCTTGACTCACTATGAATTTCCTTGTATCCTATGAAAACAAATGATACCCCTTTTTATTTTTTAAATATCCAAGAAAGATGCATTTTTGAATTTGCAGTTATAACTCAGTTCTATGTTTAGTGGGAACTAAAGCAAAACAAAGGCATCCAAAAACTTTCAAGTGTTTAACTTTTGGTTTAAAGCCATATCAAGCCCCATATGGAGTTTGTCCCAAAAGTGCAGTTGTGGGGGACCTGTTTCTCAAATACATTGCAGTACCAATGGATTCTATCCAAAAATTATCATCAAGATATTTATAGTGAAACATATCATGTTGTGTCGTCTTAAGTTCTATTCATTCATTCATTCAGATACTCCATTTTGTTGTGGAGTGTAAGCATTACTATATTGTTGATGAATACCATGTTCCTAACAATCATCTGAAAACTCATTCGAAGTATACTCACCACCATTGTTTGAACAAAGAGTGGATAAGTTTGAACCTATTTATTTTTCAACTAAGTAAGTTTGAACCTATTTATTTTTCAACTAAGTGTAGCCAATCAACAAAATTAGTGAAAATTTCTCATTTTTTTCATGAAAAACACCCAAGTCATCCTAGAAAAATCATTAATAAACAACACAGAATATCTACACCCTCTAATGGATGAATTTTTCATGTCACATACATCACTATGAACTAAATGTAAACACTTGTTAGCTCTCCATGAAGAATTCATAGGAAAGTTTTATCGATTTTGTTTGCCCAAAATACATGATTCACAAAGAATACTATCTTTGTGAAAAGTGGGCAACCCACTTACCATATCATATCTCTGTAAGTCCACTAAAGAGTGGATATTCAAATGTCCATAGTGGAGATGCCATAACCGCTATGTAGACATAGTCCCTGTACCTATTTTAATAACTAATACAAGTTCCATTGTGGGAGTAATCACTTTACAATGTAATCCAACCAAATTTCCATCCTCATATCCTACATGCATAGTTTTATAACCATCCTTCACTGAATTGATATGGATGAGCCCATTTTCAAGAAAAATTTGATAACCTTTATTTCAAATAGTTACCAATGAAAGAATATGTTTATTTAATGTGGGAACATACCAAACATTCCCCAAGTATTTTATAGAACCATTAGGAAGAATAATCCAAATAGACATAAGTCCCAGTGGAACATGCATAAACTTATCTACCAAAGAAATTGGAGAAAGAGAAGCTTCTTTGAAAATCCAAAAGAAGTCTCAAATAAATGTCATGTGTTTGGTTTCTCCTGTGTTTAAAACCCATACATCTATGAGCTCATCTCTAGCCTCATATTCCATATAATCAATGTGCCCTAAAATAGTGAATGCAGATTCATGGACAACATTACTTGACTCATCATAGTCATTATCAACATATTGAGCAGAGTTAGATTAATCATTTTTTATGGCCTCTAGATTTGGTCGAAAGGAATCCTACACTGAGAGGCAATATGATCAAATTTCCCACATCTATGACATTAAATGTCTGATCTACCTCGACCTCTACCCCTATAAGAGTTGTGACCATGTCATTTATCACTTGTCTTATTAGAATGAGAATGGCTAGATTGTTGTTAATTTGAATAACCTCTACCTCTATTTTGATATTTGTATCCTCTATAACCTTGACCTCCTCTATAATTGTTTCTTATATTGTTTTGATGCCCAGATGAAGATGAACTAGGCTTAAACTCTAAAACATGTGCTTCCTTAGTTTTATTGGATTTCTTGGGTAGAGAGAGGTCATGTTGGATGAGAAACTCAACCAACTTGTAAAAAGTGATGATTGTGATCTTTTCAAATACATGCAACATTTCTACAAAGTTTTTATAAGACCCAGGTAGTCCTTTCAAAGTAGTAGTGACTGTGAGATCATCATCTAGTTTTCAAAAACTAGCCTTAGTGTACTCAGTAGCAATATTTTTCAACTTAGACATATATTCTCCCATATTCCCATCTTCATTTAATGAAAAATTAAATGACTGCATATGAATTCCTATCTTCTTATGCTTAGGTTTCTTATCATACAAATCAGACAATATTTTCCATGCAGTGTAACTATGAAGAGAATTTTCAATATGAATATAAGTATCACGAGTACGGTAACATTTGATCAATGCTAAGGTCCTAGAATCATGCAAATTGAATATATCAAGTTTAAAATATTCTATTGGCAATGTGTAATTTTTATTCTTAACCATATCCCATAACTCATTAAAGACTAATGAAGCTTCAATTAAACGTTTCCAATCTGAATAATTAAAAATCATTAATCTATCACAATCTAAAAGTAAATTCTGAATCTTTAGAATATTTGAATAAAATGCAAGTGCAACAAGGAAAAGTAAGTGAAAAATAAATGCAATAAGGTAAAGAAACACCACACTCACTACTCAAGACACTGCTTCTATGGGGTTTTGCACTTAACCTCCACGTAGAGCAAAAAAAGATATTTTGATGGGTTTTTCACTTAACCACACTAAAAAATTAAAAATACACCCTTATTTCACCAAAATACAACTTTATTCCACCAAGTACACCCTTATTTCACAACAACAATGTAAAATAAATAGAATTCAACTCCCCTTTTTTGACATTGAAAACAACTTTATACAATATGTATGCATTTTACAACTTTCAACACATACAAAAAGGAATTAAAAAAAGGGAATATTCATTTTACAAAAGTATATTATTAAAAAAAAATCTTCCAAAAAAAAGGGATTTGAACCCTTGACCTCCTCCTTTCAAGCTCTTAACAAAATTTCCTCTTCCAATTACTCTAAGAACATTCATAAGTCATAATAGCAAAAACTTATATATAAACCTAAATTGTTTGACTATGAAAATAAAAAAAATTACATGGACATGGAAATTAATTCATCTAGCAAGATTTAAATATTTTTTTAAATTCTTTGCTTTGCTTTTGGTGGGACCCTCCCCACCCTTGTTTGAAGGAAAATATTATTTCCCTGTAATTTTTCAATGCCAAGCTGAAGCTATCTACGCCATGGCTACGAAAATAAAATATAAAATTGAACTTTCTCTTTCCCAGGCCATACAAATTTTTACAAGGCCATACAACACAAGATTTCAATCAGTTTGAACTAGATTTGAATTTTTTTGATGAACTACAACATATTTGAGAAGGGTTTCAATGTTGAAAGGCTATATAAGTGAAAAAGGGCCGTACCACTCAAAGAAACATTCCAGATTTAGCTCATATGCATTTGATAATGTTTTTTTGGAAATTTAACATTAATTTCAAATCAAAAACTGAACAAAATAGACCCAAAAAAATCACAGCCATACAATATTAACTCAGACATTTTCATAATGAAAAAAATCCATACAAATGGTGTTTTTGGTAGATTGAGGGTTTGAAAAAATAGTTTGGGAATATAAAATTCAATTTTCAATGCTAAAAATTTATTTTAGGATCCATTGAGAGATATTAAGCTCAATATCAGGGAGAGGAGGCCATACATGCTATTTTCACCAAAAACAAATTTTCTAGACTTTAGAAAATATTAACGTAAAATTATTTGAAAGATTAAAATATTTTAATAATTTTTCAAAAATTTCAACATTAGGGAAAGTATAGGCTAGGAAACACAAAATTAATAGAGGGCATACCTTATATTATCCATAATTTGAAAATTATTAGATTTTCACCTTTCTTTCACCAAAAAACACCATGCTTCTAATAACCATGCTCTGATACCACTGATAGTAAAAACCAAAATAGGTTGAGCCCTGTACCCACTGAGTTTGGGTCCACAAGCATTTTATTAATCACCAAAAATCAAGTACATAGAAAGGGTTCCTTTACTCTGTTAACCCTTTTACAAAGACAAATCAATATTTTATAAGTTTTACCCATGATCAGTAAAACCAACTAATCCTATAACCAACTATTTATGGGAATTCAAACCATAAGGTAGTTATAGACTAATTAACTCAAAAACATATAAAACTACCTAAACAAAAAACTAAGTAAAGTTATTTATGGGGGTATCTTTTATAAAAGATGCATGCCCCATTTACATTTATTAAATTAATCTAACATATCAAAATCCTAAGTTAAGTTAAGACTTTGCATAAGTCCTAACATACTAGTCATCTTTATTGAGCATGGTCATTGATGTCTTAGGTTGTCATTAATTTCAAAAAGAGCATGAGGTACTAGTGCATTAATGATAATGAAGTTGTGTTTTATATCTTGGAGAGTATACGACATATGTGCAAGTCAATGAGGACAAAAAATAGGTTTTGAGACATCCATATATGTCTTGGTGTGGATCTAGTACTTCATATTTGCCTTAAGAGAGAGAGAAATGAATTATTCTAACTTAGAAGAAGCTAGACTATCACTTCACATCATGGAGATATGATTAACCCAACAAATTTATGCATTTATTGTAGGTACTCAAAAAGTCAACCTTGTTCAAATGTTTTCATGGTGATGTCCATAGTGCCAAGAAGGTACCCTATAAATTTGGTGTCTTGAAGTGTTTCCTAGATCAAGTTATAAACCTCCAAAGTTTCTCTATCAAATTGTGATGTGTCAGAGACCGTCAAGTTTCTGCCTCAGGAAATAGGTATTGAAATTCAAAAATATGAATGATGGATTTTAAATGACTTTATGTGTGCATTAGACCAATGATCAAAGAAGTGCTTGTAGAAGGAAGGATATTGGTTAGATAAAGTCGGTGTAAAATTAAATTTTTTATTATACTCCATGAATATCATCCTTAAGGTTGTGTTATGTTCTAACTATCCATACAAGTGCATTTATTGCATGTCAAAGTCAAAGGTTCTTATTGTAGTAAAAACCAAAAAAATTAGTGAGCAATAGAATGCATATAGAGACCAAACTATTGATAATTTTGGCATGGTATAAAAATAAAAAAAATTAATAGACTCCCTAATGAACAATTTCCAAGTGGAATGTATTCATTATAGTCCATACAAGTGAACATATTTATTGTTAAAGTTGACTATGTTTTTCAATGGACTGGTAGATTTGAATGAACATCTTGCAAAGGTGAGTTTTAGGTTATTTGGATAGATTTGAATGATATAATTCACACGAAGTTATTTTATTATTCTTATATGTTATTTTTAAGGTTAATTTGTTTGACTATGAAAATAAAATAAAAATTACTTGGACATTGAAATTTTATCATCAGGAAAGATTTAAGTAATTTTTTTTTAAAATTCTTTGCTTTGCTTTTGGTGGGACCCTCCTCACCCTTGTTTGAAGGAAAATAATAAAAAAAAACTTTGCAAAATAAAAATATTATTTCCTATAATTTTTCAATGCCAAGCGGAAGCTATCTATGCCATGGCTACCAAAAGAAAATCTAAATTTGCACTTTCTCTTTCCCAGGCCATATAAATCTATATAGGGCCGTACAACTAGAGATTTTGATTAGTTTGAACTAGATTTGAATTTTTTTGATGAACTACAACATATTTGAGAAGGGTTTCAATGCTAGAAGGATGTACAATTGAAAAATGGGCTATACCATTCAAAGAAAAATTCTAGATTCAACTCATATGCATTTGATAATGTTTTTAGGAAATTTAACATTAATTCAATATCAAAAATTCAAAAAAATAGACCCAAAAAAATGGCAACCATATAATATTGACTCATAGGTTTTCAAAATGAAAAAAATCCATACAAATGGTGTTTTTGGTAGATTGAGAGTTTGAAAAAATAGTTTGGGAATCTAAAATTCAATCTGCAATGCTAAAAATTGATTATAGGAGCCATTGAGAGCTATTAAGCTCAATATCAGGAAGAGAAGGCCGTACAGGTTATTTTCACGAAAAAAACATTTTCCAGACTTTAGAAAATATTAATGTAAAATTATTTTAAAAATTAAAATATTTTAATAATTTTTCAAAAATTTCAACATTAGGCAAAGTATAGGATAGGCAACACAAAATTAATAAATGACATAACCTTATACTATCCAGTGAAAATTATTTTATGTCAGACTATTTTTTTCACATGAATTATCTTTTCACCTTGCTTTCACCAAAAATTACCGTGCTTCTAATGCTCTGATACCACTGATAGTAAAAACCAAAATAGGTTGAATCTTGTGCCCACTGAGTGCGGGTCCACAACAATTTTATTAATCACCAAAAATCAAGTACATATAAAGGGTGCCTTTACTCTATTAACCTTTTACAAAGACAAATTTACCCATGATAGGTCAAACCAACTAATCCTATAACCAACTATTTATGGGAATTCAACCCATAAGGTAGTTATAGATTAATTAACTCAAAAACATATTAAAATACCTAAATAAAAAACTAATTAAAGCTATTTATGGGGTGTCTTTTATAAAAGATTCATGCCCCATTTACATTTATTAAATTAATCTAACATATCAAAATCCTAAGTTAAGACTTTGGATAAGTCCTAACATACTAGTCATCTTTATTGATAATGGTCATTGATGTCTTAGGTTGTCATTGATTTCAAAAAGAGCATGAGGTACTAATTCATTAATGACAACAAAGTTATATTTGATAGCTTAGAGAGTATATGACATATGTGTAGGTCAGTGAGGACAAAGAAAAGGTTTAGAGGCATCCATATATGTCTTGGTGAGGATCTAGTAATTCATATTGACCTTTAGAGAGAGAAAAATGAATTATTCTAACTTAGAAGAAGCTAGACTATCACTTCACATCATGGAGATATTAATAACCCAACAAGTTTGTGCATTTATTGTAGGTACTCAAAAAGTCAACCTTATTCACAGGTTTTCATGGTGATGTCCATAGTGCCAAGAAGGTACCCTATAAATTTGGTGTCTTGAAGTGTTTCATAGATCATTTTATAAACCTCAAAATGTTCTCTATCAAATTATGATGTGTCAGAGACCATCAAGTTTTTGCCTCCAGAAATAGCTATTGAAATTCAAAAATATGAACGTTGGATTTCAAATGACTTTGTGTGTGCATTGGACCAATGATCAAAGAAGTGCTTGTAGAAGGAAGGATATTAGTTAGATAAAGTTGGTGTAAAATTAAAATTTTTATTAAAATCCATGAATATAATCCTTAATCTTGTGGTATGTTCTAACTATCCTTACAAGTGCATTTATTTCATGTCAAATTCAAAGCTTCTTATTGTAGTAAAAACCAGAAAAACTAGTGAGCAAAGGAATGCATATAGAGACCAAAATATTGATAATTTTGGCATGGTATAAAAATAAAAAAATTATTAGACTCCATAATTAAAAATTTTAAAGTGTAATTTATTCATTATAATACATACAATTTAACTTATTTATTGTTAAAGTTGACTATGTTTTTGAATGGACTGGTAGATTTGAGTGAACATCTTACAAAGGTGAGTTTTAGGTTATTTGGATAGATTTTAATGATAAAATTAACATTAATTTAGTTTATATGTCTCATAATTTATTTTTAATTTATTATTATACATGATAAACTCCAATTAAGGTGTGGAAAGTCAATGACTCTTCATTGGGTTTTTGGAGCCTATGTGTAGTTTTGAGTAAGTTTATGAGAATGGTGAGTTGGAGGATATATACACATATATTATGAATATAATTGATATTATTATTATTTTTATACATAAATTACTTATTAATTCTTTATATAATATTTATAAATAGGTTAAGGAGTTGTAAATTGAAATCCAAAATGGCTTGTCTAGCTATGTTAGAATAATGAGAGAGAGAGAGAGATAAGAAATTATTTTATAAGACCAATGTTTAACATTAGATATTTATATCTATCCATTTTTAAATTATATAAATGTATCAAAAAAAATATTAATGTTAATTATAAGTCATGAAAATACTCTTACAAGTGCTAAAGATAACATTTTACATGACTATGTTTTTGAAGCTACAAACAACTTTCTATGTGCTAATGAGTTTGATGTTCCTATATCATTATTATTTGTTTAAAATTAAAAAAATAATGTGGTGATATTATATATGTGTCATAATGTCTTATAAATTATTTTATATTTATTTAAATTACCTATATAGTTGTTAATGGTCAATTATTCTTGACAATGTTTTGGCGGTTTTAGATAGTTCTGAGTGAGATTATGAAAGTTGATGATTTGAGGTATTTTGGCTTGTTTGGTGATGTAAAATGGACATGGTGGTGATAATGGGATAATAAATATTACATAAATGTATTTTAATTAAATTTTTATTTGGATATTTTTTCATATTCTTCAGATATTCAAGGCAAAAAAATTTAGTGTATGAAGGGCTAATTGTAAGTAGTCCTAATAGGCGTGGTTCAAGGGGTATTATAACATAAAATGTGGTATGGACACATATGGATGATATAATGGGTATATTTAAAATATATTTTATATGTTTAATTCATTGGTTAAGACCCAAGATGTTTCAAGTTATTCCAAATGTAACGTGTGGTTTGAGTAGACCTAATTACATCAGGTCTCCATTAGGCCTAATGGTGGTTTTGGCCCTTAAGAGGTATGAAAGACACGTGTGATGATTTTTTCTCCTATAAAATGTGTAATATTAACTATTTAAAGGGTGATCCATTTATGGAAAGGTTCTTGGTTGACTAAAATGGGTGAGAGTAATAATCTTGTATAAATACAAGGCAAAATAGGCCTATTTGAGCTAGTTGATGAAATGAGAATATAAGAAAATAAGAGAAGAAAATAATAGGGTGTGTGTGAAAAATAAAATGATGTGAATAATTTTGAAAACATTTAGATAACATCAAATTTTCATAAATGAGAAGTCAAGAGCAAAGTTGTACTTCAGATCAAGGGTTCTAGACTTCATATGAGCAAATAAGGACTAGTTAACAAGAAAGAGTACAAGTGATGTAGGGGAATTTTAGGAATCCTAAAAGTGGTATAGAATATGTCTTAGAGTTTTTTTTGTGTGTGTAAATTTTAATTTGAGATTAACATTAGTTTTCCCACCAAAAGGGATTTTCAAAATTTCATGATGTATTAGTTGGTCTAAATGAGTATTGATGATATGTAAATGATGAATAAAGATGTAATAGAAATTTAAGCTCTTATGTAAGGTCCTATGTTGGTTAAGTGTCAATATGTTAGATTGAGTTAGAGGTGGTAGTCATGGTGTCCAACACCCTACATGGGTGAGAGGAATGTGAGAGTTTCTTAAATCAAGAAATAGTTATAGTCATGTTTTAAGAGTCTAATTTGAAGGTGGAAAGGATATATATAGTTTGTGTGGTTTGAAGTAGGAAGGAGGAGAAAATAAGGTTAGACAAGATTAATAGAGAATGAAGGTCTACCAAAACAAACGTATGACTGTAAGTCATTTTTTAATTAACTAAAGCTTCATATGAATTCAATGGTGATGGACATGTTGAGTCCAGTGAGTATTTGATAATATTTATATTTCAAAACTGAGGAAAAGAAATTTCATGCATTAATTTTCATACCATGCATTTCTATACATTATGTGTTTGTGATCTAGAAGAAGGTACAAGTTTAATGTAAAGGATTTATTTAATAATGTTTGTGAATAACCCCATGTATTTTATATATTCCATTTAAGGTAGATAGATGGATGGTGTGTAAGAAGTTTTGAAAAGAATGAATTTGATGATTATAAACCCTATTTCAAGACTGTAATCTATCTGTTTGGAAAATAACTATGATCAAGCTGACCAAAATAGGAGATTTAGTAAGATTTGTTTCTGAGGACTGATATGTGAATTGGTGAGTTTGCACTTATTATTTAGTATAATAGTGCAATTCAAATGCTTGTTTCATATCCTTTGTGTATATAATTCTAGACAGTCTCATGAAGTGTATGCATGATCAGACAATCCACATACTTTAGTAAAGAACTAAGTTATATTTAAAGATAAAAAAGATGTTTATAGTCTTGATCATTATTTGTTTGGATATTATTGGATTGATAAATGTATCAAAACTTTTGGAAAGTTGAAAACCCTTGTAGGAAGTTTCAATCTTTCAAGTGTACTCATAGACATCAACAAATTAGGATTGTAAAAATAGGGAGATCAGAACAAATGAAGTAAATAGGAAAAAAACCTTTATTTAGGTGATCCAACATATGAAAATATTAGGTAATAATTAAGAATACCTTATCAAATCATAATCATCAATTGACACCCTTGAGGGGTTTAAAAACCTAAGGTAGTTTCTCCTAAGAGAATACAGGGTAGGACTGTGTAAGCAAAAGAATCAAGAGTGAATCCAAAACCTTGAATAGAGGTCAACAAGAAGGATTATAATACTTGAAAACATTGTATCGGGGTTAGGTAGACCCAAATAAAAAATTAAAGTGGAAGGAAAGTGACATTGAGGGTTTAAAATAGAATTTTGTTTGCATTTAGGTCCTCACTATGACTGTGAAACCAAAACTAGGGTTTCTAATAGAAATGTGATTTATAGGAGTCTAAACCAGTAGAAATTTATAAAATTTTGTATTTTTATAGATTTACACATAATTTAAAGGATTTTATAGGATTTCTTTTGATTACATATGAGGAACTATAGTTTCTACCACTTGTGGAGTGTCTAGGTCCAAACGGGCCTAATTAGGCATAACAAAGAAAAAGATAGGGGATGTAAAGGGTCTTAAAAAAAGATTTGGTGAATTAAATTTCATGAGAAGACAAAGATAAATATAGGGTATCTAAAACCCTAATTGGTTTTCTAATATATTTCATAACCTTGTAGTACATATAGAAACTCAAAAGAAAAAGGCTATAAAGATTAGTCAAAGGTAGAGCAGAGTTGTTTAAAATTAACTTAATGAATTATAGAAGGTTGAGGATGATATGAGAGGAATAAATAGAGTTTAAGAATCACAATTAAGGTGCCAATAACCTTGAACAATTATGAGGAATCCTATAACAAGAGTTACATGTGTCCAAAAGGGAACATGAGTGAGTGAATGAATGAATGCAAGATAAAATGTAGATTTTTAGAGAAAAGTGTGTTTAGATTTGCATCATTTGGTATCAAATCCATATATATTCTCTGGGAATAGGTATATACAATTACATACTTGATGATTACATTGTTCATAGTGAAATTTGATCAACAAATTATAGGTAATCTAGCAAGGAGGCAAGTTACATGGAGTCTTGTTGAAAGACAGAATTGATACATCAGATAAGAGAAGGTATGATCTATTTTATGGTAGATTATTTGATTTAAATGCATGAATGATGGTATGTGATAGGTGAGGAAGGAATACAAGTGAATAGTGTGGTGGCAAACATTGAAACAAGAGAGCTATTAATAAGCTTAAAGAAGAGAAGCTCATAAATAGAGCTTGGGAAAGAGGAGGTAGTTCAAGTGCGAAGGATAAGAGGTGGAAAGGCCCTAGTGAGGTCTGAAATAGAGATTGAGAGGGGTTCCAAGTATGAACTAAAAGAGATTTATCCAAGTGAGACCAAAACAAAAAAGATAAGTATGTACCCAAGTGAGGTACTCAAGATGAAAATGAAAGAAGTAGAAATAAAAGTAAGAGATAAGGTTAAATATGAAAGCCACAGTGAGAGAATCATGGAGATAGAGATAAAGAAAATGAAGGATGCATTGGAAAGGATGGAAAGAGAGTTATTATGGATGTGTAATGTGTATATTTTATAGTGTGGACTCAAGATCAAGAAAAGAGTCTAGTGTAGCTTTAGAGAAAGAATGTGAGAGAGAGAATCAATAGGTGATAGAACATTTGGAGAGACAATTAAAGAATATGGCAACACTTGTCATAGAAGAGTAGAGAGAGGTAATTGGACCTCAAAAATTTTAAACTAACATTGATTTGTCATGTTTGAATATAGGTCAAGATATGGAAAGTGAAGAGCATAATTGGGATGTAGACATTGATTGAATAATAGTCCATAAAGAAGAAGAAGTTGATGAATGGAAGAGGGAAGGTACAGTTGAAGATGAGGTGTTTTATTACCATGAAGATGGTGAATTATTTGATAAATAAGAATGGAGATGTGAGAATCAAACAACAAGTAATTAAAATAATGTAATTTTTTATGAATATCATGAAGATGAAGATGATGTTTTGTATAAATATACAAGAGGATTGTTTTAGGAGTTCATTAGATCAGTGAAGAAGAAAGAAGCACATGAAGTGCTTTAGGAAATAGAAGAATAGGTATATAAGGATGAGACTGATTTGAAAATTCATGGAATAAAGATGCAAAGTAATGAGATGATTGATTTGATAGTCAAAAAATAAGCAGTTGTAGTGGATGACAATAGGGTAGAGGATGTTGATAATCAAAATATGAACGAGCCTGAATCTTTGAAATGGTCACCAAAGAAGGAAGAGAGCATGATATGGAGCAAGTATGTTGATGAAGAGGTAAAAATAGTAATGTTAGAGGAGGCAATAGAATGATAATGGAAATTCATCCTAAATGCCATGAAGATGGAAGAGGACTATGAAATAAGACAAGGAAGAAAGATCAAACAAATATACAAGCAAATAAAGGTAGATCACAACATGAAGTGGATGGAAAGGAGGATGAAGAAATCAAGGTACAAGTGTGGCAGTCAAGAGCACACACATTTATATAAAAATTTGAATGAAGAATAATATGGGGGTCAAGTTATTTTCTCCCCTTGGGAGTATGATGCAAGGGCATCTTAAGAATGCTCAAAGTGGTCTAGGATGTGTCTTAGAGTCATGTTTATGTGTGGAAAATTGAATTTGAGTTCAAAATTAGTTTTCCCACCAAAAGGGATTTTAAAAATTTCATGATTTATTAGTTGGTATAAATGAGTATTGATGATAATTAAATGATGAATAAATATGTAATATACCTTTAAGGTCTTATGTAAGGTCCTAAGTTGGTTAAATGTCAATATGTTAGATTGAGTTGGAGGTGGCAGCCATGGTGGCTAGCACCATACATGGGTGAGAGGAATGTGAGAGTTTATTAAATAAAGAAACAATTATAATCATGTTTTAAGAGTATATTTTGAAGGTGGAAAGGATATATATAGTTTGTGTGGTTCGAAGTAGGAAGAAGGAGGAGAAAACAGGGGCAGACAAGATTAAAAAAGAATGGTCTGCCAAAACAAATGTATGACTACAAGTCATTTTGTAATGAACTAAAGCTTCATATGAATACAATGGTGATGGAGATATTACATCCAGTGAGTATTTGATAATATTTATATGATAATAATTTTATTTCAGAACTGAGGAAAAGAAAGTTCATGCATTAATCTGCTTACCTTGCATTTCTATACATTTTGTGTTTTTTATCTGGAAGAAGGTACAATTTTAATGTAAATGATTTATTGAAGAATGTTTATGAATAACCTTGTTTCTTTTATATATTCCATTTGAGGTAGATAGATTTATGGTGTGTAGGAATTTTTTGAAATAATGAATTTGATGATTATAAACCCTATTTCAAGACTATAATCTATGTGTTTGGAAAATAACTGTGATCAAGTTGACCAAAATAGGAGATTCAGTAAGCCTTGTTTTTTAAGACTAATATGTGAATTGGTGAGTTTACACTTGTTTATTTAGTATAATATTTCAAATCAAATGTTTTGTTTCATATATTTTATGTATATAATTCTAGACAGTCCACATACTTCAATAAATAACTAAGTTGTATTTAAAGATAAATAAAGACATTTATAGGCTTGATCATTATTTATTTGGAGAGTATTATATTGAGAGAGATATAAAAACCTTTGGAAATTTTAAAACCCTTGTAGGAAGTTTAAATGTTATAGGTGTACTCACAGACATCCACAATCTAGGATTTAATACAGGGAGATCAGAACAAATGGTGTAAATACAACAAGTATAGAAGCATCTTCAAGAGCATGGGTAGGTAATGTATAACATAAAAAGGATTAGAGGTTAAATCATGGATATATAACAAATTTGTTACATATGGATAACAAGGTCAATTTGACCTAATGAACCTAGTGAGAGGCATATTAAGTGAATGATCCTAGAAGGCTCTTTAAGAGGGGTAAAGGTCAAGGAGAATTGAGTGAGTTGATTAGATATTGAGAGACCATAAAATATACATCATATGTGTGTTTTAGGTGTATGAAAAAGAGTTAAATATAGATATATAACATAGAGAGTTGAAGAAGAGTTCACCATCAGTCAAGAGAGCAACAAGGTGTCTTGAGGTGATCAAGCTTGTCTTGGATGGGTTGGTTCTTAGTCAAGAAGAGAGTTAGATTTGCCTTGAAGTTTGGATATTGCATAAGTATCCTTAAAGTGGATAGGTTTGTTCCAAGTCACTTAATGTTTTGGATCCTCCTTGAAAGTTGGTTATTGCTAAAGACTAGTTGAGTGGGTGCTTGACTAGGTAGGGGTTGGAGCTCCTTGTGGGGTTGGTGCCTGACTAAATGTTATTTCATTGATTAAATTAAATTATTCCAAGTGGTGTGAAAGTGGGTTTTATCTCTAATGATGGTTTCTCACATATCTAAGATGTTCATATAATGTTTTCTTATCTTTCATGCTTTGTATGAGTATGCTTTCATGATGATGTTGTTAGATCGAGTTGATATGTGATTGAATGGTTAAATAATGATGAATGGAATTGAATGGAAATATTGTAAATTGATTCAAACCCCTCCCTCTTCAGTGTTTGTGCTTCCAAAATTCGGTATCAGAGCATATCCTTTGAAAGAGGATTAATAGTTTGAAGGTGATCTTAGAAGCACAAGATGGCTAAGCAGCTAAGGAAAGAGAATGAAGAATTTAAATCAATAGTAAAAGGTATTAAAGAGTATATTAGTCTTATTGAGATAAGGAAGAGTAACACTAACTCTAAGGGTGATGAACATGAGATGACCCTTAATAATCTTCAAGAACATGTCAAGTCTCTTATGGAACGTGAAGGAGAGATGAGTCATCTACAAAATAAGCTTGAGGAAATGGTTTAAATAATCAAATAAGGTAAGAATATCATCTAAAATCTAAAGATTCAACTAAGGGGTGTAAAGACAAATCTGAGTTCAAAAGAGGAAGAAAGTTCGAAGTTGAAATATAAGTTAAGTTTCTTGAAGGTAGAGATTCAACAAACCAATGTCAAGCTGAAGTCTTGTGAAGAAATAAATGTGTCTCTCAAGGACAAAGGTAATAGGAGGGTAGATCAAGTCAGGCTACCCAATTCATTTATATATTCAAGCTCACTTCATGGTCATTGATTTGTGTACCATAGGTTTGGTCATAGAGAAAAGGATTGTAAATTAGCCTCAAGGAACAAGTTGTCATGGGAACAATAAGATCAAAGGTAATTTTAGTAGTGCTATTTTCTACAGTTTTCATAAAACTGGTCATACAGCTATATTTTGTCCTAGAATTCATTAGAAAGGTTCAACTTAGATATAAAGACCAAAGGTAATCAATACTAATCACAATAATAAAGAGGATGTTGTCATTGATCAAAATGTTTCTCGAAAGGGTGATGTTTTAGATTAGATAAAAGAGAGTAAGAATGAATATTTTGAGGAAATTGAGTCAAAATATAATTACAAACCATATAGAATTCTCGAGAAGAACATTCAGTCCTATGACAAGGATTGGGGTGCTCCATTTTTATAGAGTTCCATGAGAAGGGGTGTATTTTCTAAGATTCATAGAGACACTCTTTAATCAATGAAAATCTAGTAACATCAAGGTATAACAAGGTATTATCATTTATTTCTTATCAAGTTGTGTATAATTCAAGTTGATATCCACTAATATGTAGATCTGAGTAACCATGAAAGACCTAGTGTGAAGGCACAAGCTTGGTAGCTTGTTGAGATGAGCAGTAAGGTACTTGTGTGAACAATAAAAAAAATTGCATGTAATATTGGTATGATGCCATTTGACATGTGAAATAGGTTTTTAGAACAATACATGAGGTTTAAAAGTGTGATCAAATTCTACATATAACTGGTAGTCCTAGGCCTAGCGTGCAAAGAAACCTAGTGAGGCCTAATAAGGTGTCAAGTTGAGTTCCCAAGGTACATAGAGATCATGTAATATTTTTCATAGGTGTAAGGATTTTTTTCAAGGTTATTGACCAATTTTGAGGTCCCGAGTTGAAGGAAAAATCAAGAAAAAGAGTTTGAAGGTCTCTTATGTATGTAGATTGAAGAGATGAGGACCCGAGAAGAAATGTTTAATGCTCATTGAACATGTGACTATTGCATGAGAAGATAAGATTTTTGGGAGAGATGGAAAATGGAACTAATAAGGTTTTTCAAGAATTATGAAGCGGTTTCAAGGATAGATTTGTATGAACAAATGTTAAGAATCTAAACTAGTCTAAAACCCTCTCAAAACCCTTATAGTGACCCAATTAAATAAATATTGTTGGAAAGTGCCAAAATTGATTTAATAAGGATAATATAATGTTTGTAACATATATATGACTCCTAAAATCATCTTCAAGTGGTAGTGGTTTATCAGGGTAGTAAGTAGAATCTATATAAAAACCCTTGTTTCTGAAGAATTTGATATAATTGGAAGGGTTGACTGAGTCAATGCATGCAAGTAGATGGAGGTTGAAGGTTAAGACTGATTTTTTTTGTCCATGGGGTTATTTTCACAATTTATATCCTCTCTTTAAAATATTTTGGTCACTCAAGTTGACCTATCACTAGATTGTTAGCTAAAAATGGTAGATAGGGACATTTTGCATAGTTGTATCGAGTTTTTGATCACTCAAGGTGAGTGTTATAAGTGTTTGGAGATGTTATTAATGTCATATAGATTTTAAATATCCATTATATATGATCATATTTATTTTATATATGAATATCAAGCTCAAATTTTGAAAAATAGAGGTATGAGGGCTTCAAGTTATTTTGTGACTACAAAAACTAGGTGTGCTTTCATGAAGCAAATGACTCAATCATGACCTATAGAATTATTTATGTATTATATGAATTGATTGTAGAGTTTTATTCAGTAGATATCATGCTTGAAATTCATGGTTGATCTCAAGTCCTAGAGATGATCAAAAGTTTTTTGATTGTGAAAAACCCTAGTATGATTGTAGGTTAACCAAGAAGGTGCCTTTTAGTGGTATGAGCTATGATGGTTTGTGATGCTTGAAGGGAAGTTATTTTATGCTTTCAAGAGTACATGAAGTTGTTTATACCTATCTAAGGTGGTCTTACTAGTCCTATAAGTCAGCATTGAGTAAGAAGGAGTGGATCTTTTTGAGTTAGGTCTCTATGGGACCTATTGTTAGTATGAGGCCTAATGAAGCATTCAATGTATGGTATTCTTGTGAGTTATGTATTTATTGTAATCAATTGGTATGTGGTTTCAAATGTCATGATATAAGTAGAGCATGGATTTATGGGGAGCCAACTTAGGTCTCTTGAAAATCTTAAAGATAAAGGGTAAGAAAGATATTATGAAAGGTTAGCTTGTAGATGGACTTTGAGAAGGTCAATTCAGTTTGGATATTGGTTCAAGAGATTGATTAGTCAAATACAAGGACAAGTAGTTATAGGTAAGAATGGTGATAAGGGGAGCATATTTGAGTTTTTTTAGGTTTTCATGACATAGTTTGTTGAAGAACAGGTCTAAGGATCAATTGGCAAGCTTGTAGAAGATTCTTTATCATTAATGTCAAAGGGGGAGAAAGACTTGTTTGGGATAAAGACTAGCTTGGAGAGATGAGATTAATCTGTTATGTTAGAGTGTTTGCAATCAATGAAAAAGGGGGATATTGTTGAGAATGGTTATTGATGTCTTAGGTTGTCATTGATGTCAAGAAGAGCATGAAGTACTAGTGAATTAATGAAAAATAAGTTGTGTTTGATAGCTTGGAGAGTATATGACATATGTGTAGGTCAGTGAGGATAAATAAGAGGTTTTGAGGCATCTATATATGTATTATTGAGGATATAGTACTTCTAATTGACCTTTAGAGAGATAAAAATGCATTATTCTATCTTAAGAGAATCTATACCATCACTACACATCATGGATATATGATTAACCCAAAAAGTTTGTGTATTTATTACAGGTACTCTAAAAGTCAACCTTGGTCAAAGGTTTTCATGGTGATGTTGTCCATAGTGCCAAGAAGGTACCTTGAAAATTTGGTGTCTTGAAGTGTTTCTCAGATCAATTTATAAACCTCCAAAGTTTCTCTCATAGACTGTGACATGCTAGAGACCATCAAGTTTCTACTCAAGAAATAGCTGTTGAAATTCAAAAATATGAAAGTTGGATTTCAAAGGACTATGTGTGTGCATTGGACCAGTGAGAAAAATGTACTTATATCAAGAAGGATATTGGTCAAATAAATGTGGTGTAAAATGAAAATTTGGATTAGAATCCATAAATATCATCTTCAAGGTGATGGCATGTTGTAACTTTTCATATAAGTGCATTTATTGCAAGTTAAAGTCAAAAGTTATGACTGTGGTAAAAACCATAAAAACTAGTAAGAAAAGGAATGCATATAAAGACCAAAATATTGAAATTTTTTTCATGGTATAGAAATCAAAGTTGTATTATAATATCTAGTGAAAAACCTTAAATTGTAATTTAAACATGATATTATGTACAAGTGAATTTATTGCTTGTCAAAGTTGACTATGTTTTTGATGTGGACTAGCATAGTTGAGTGAGCATATTGTAGAGGTGAGTTTGAGATTATTTGGGAAGATTTGAATGATATAATTCATAATAATTTTTTATAGGTATCATATGCTATTTTTAATGTATTAGTAAGCATGATAAACTCATATGAAGGTGTGAAAAGTCAAAGAATCTTGACTGGGCTTTTGGAGCTTGTGTGCAGTTCTAAGTAATTTTGTGAGAATGGTGAGTTGGAGGATC